>JAWWMW010001016.1:0-13678 GCA_035048345.1 Echeveria elegans
AAGTACATAACACTGTGAACAGGTTACCTGGAGTGTTGTTGAAGCTTGAGGTAGCTCCATACGAGTGACTAAGCGGTCTGTGAATGATACTCTCTTCAGAGCATATAGTTCTGACGTGGATGTATTACATAGAACCAACCACCAGGCTTCGTCTTTCAACTAAAAGAGGAGTGGGTGTTAGTTGGCTTCAATCGAGTAAATGTAACACCAAAAAAAGGATGAATCTATTTACCTTGGGGAACCTTGGTGTGAAAGCTCTTGAACCCTTTCGCTGGAGATTAGCATTTTCCAGTCTTATACTCAATGACCAAGTCTTCTCAGCATTGGCGTCTCTTCGTTGTAATTTTAATCTAGCTTGAACACGAGGAAACCGAGACAGATCCTGAGAAAATAATAAGGTTATACTCCGACAAATTAAATGACTTTGTTATTCAAATAGTAATAATATATCACCAGTTGTATATTAATGCAGTCTTATTACTCAGGCATACAAGCTGAAACTAATTCAGAATGTTCTAAACTTTTAATGAAAATTGATATAATTTACCAGCATATTGTAAGTTACATGGACCTTTATTAGATAGTTACGGAACATGTGTAACATAAAGTGATATCATTAACACCAAACTTCAGTGAGTACTAAGGTGAAATGACCAAAATGACCTCAAAATATCAATATTAAACTAAGTACTCTCTAGAGGGTAAAAGAGTAAATGTTCATAACAACATAGCACTCTTCAGTCATTGACCTGCTAATCACCATGCATGGAGAGCTCAAGAGTTGAATAGTACTAACCTTGGAATATATCTACCAAGAAAGTTCACAACTTTTTCCCTTACAGAAATTTAATTGTCCATACCTTCTACAGAGTATAATGTGTTACTGATGAAGGCATTGTTAATTTGTATTTAGTATTCTGAAATTGATCATCTCTGTTTACACCTTGAGTTACACAAGGTATATATGCCACTGTTACTGAAACTAGAGGTAATCGTAAACATGAATAAAATCCATAACAACGAGTTAAAGAAAATCACAACAAAATAGATCCAGATATTATTTTGCAACAATGGTTGAGTTAGAAACATGAACAGGGGGCGTCATGTGCCTCCCGCAAGTATATCAAAGGATGACGAAAGAATAACATGAATGAATATTACGTACCTGGATCAATTTGTGCACGGGGGATTTGCCAATCACACTCTGTAGACTTGGTCTTGGAATGTCCTGAAGCTGTTGTACATTTGATATTCCATTTTTGCTTAATGAATCACTAAGATCAGCATTCATGCAAGGCAACATCCACAAAGCAGAGTCTTTATCGAACCATGAACCCTTCAGCAACAAACCAAGCAAATTTAATATAGGAGGACGAAAAACTATGTCTGCTTATTGGATAGAAAAGGGAAAACAACTAAAAAATACGCTAACACGGGGTTAACTTCAGCAAGGCACCTACGGATTAGAATAAAACAGAAACTTGCAGTAAAAATTGAAAATTGTTAAATGACCCCTTTAAAAGACTTTCTTGGCCATTTAATGCATTCACAATCCTGTGCACGTTTACAAATTACAACGAAAAAGAATAACACGCTTCACAAAGTGCTAAGTGCATTAAAGGCAAAGTCAAGATAAATATTTACAGCTTGTATCGGTATTTAACTCACTATTTCTGTCCTACCAAGCTTTCCTCATCCCAATTTAAACGGCTAATGGAATTACAAAATCAAGAAATGTATTCAAAAAAATTACAAACTGAACTTCAAGGGTGAAAGTACAAGGGAATCGATGGAGCATCGCCATCTATAATTGGAGACAAATATCATCCTTGCCTAATCCTCATTGTGGTTTCCTTATTCGGATCCATATTGGATAATGGATTAAAAACTTACATGATCACATTAAGTTATGTGCATAAGACGCTTTATTCACAACAAACCACCATACTGTCTACTGACATCTAAAGACTCCACATTAAACTAGGCATTGAAGAAAGGACACTTTCTTTTAATGGAGAAAGGAAATTCAAATGAATACCTGCATGATCATTTGTAGGATATGCATACATGTAAGAGTACTAGTAAGCCATCCACTGTTAGCACAAATATCAATCATAGCCTGGATAATACGTATACTTTGATCCAGAACTGACTTCAGATCGGTGATGTAATCACTGATTGGCAGTTCCAACTGAGAAAAGTGTGCCTGAATGGAGGTGGACGTGAAATCAAAGACCAAACATGCACAGGTGGTAGCAAATTACAAAATTGATGAAAACTAATGCAAACAACTTTTAAGACAGTTAACACAGTGCTTAAAAAGAGACTTGCCTGAAAAAGCAAATTCGTTTTAACGTGCGGATCATCCAGTCTATTCTTATCCACTGAAAACAGTACGTTTGCAGATAAAGCTGCATTGTAATTTTCCTGAAGCAAACAATGAACTATACTTATAATTCGTGAGCAGTTAATACAAACAAGCTGTTTATCAACAGTTATCATAGTGAGACTCTGAAAAGTAGCACAGATTGTTTCTAAGACTATGATGTTAATGTTCACGTGAGGGAATGATAAGGTGAAAGCTCAGTCAGCTTCTTTGGATCTTGCGTTAATCATTTCATACATGGCCAACTTCATTGAAGAGAATGTGATATTCCATCTCAGCCTAGTTTTGTGGTCCAAAAGGGGCTGTTTGATTAGAACTAGTGAACTATGAACCCACATTATGAAAAATACTAGGGACCTCTAAACACTATACGAGCTTGATCAACAGACCTCATTATGCCGGACTGGAAGTTCATCGTATTCAGAAGCACCAGAAAGAATATGCAGGAAGACCTGAGAGAAATCACACAATGAGCCAACAAGAGATACAAATTCCTTGCCATATATACAAAACAAATGACAATGATCACCTCAAGTGATGTATCCGGGGATATGTTTGAACCAAACATAGATACAGTGGTGTAACTAAGGTAATATTGAGATGCTATTGAACCAAGCATTGTAGGCTCCACACGGTTATCATCAACTTTGATACACCCACTGTCTTCCAAATCGTTAAATGTGTCTTCTACCAATCTACAATGTAACATTATTCAAGTCCAGTTAAGTGTTAAGGTATTATAAAATTATGTTATATTCAGCGACTCTAATATCATACCCAATGAAAAACATTGATTAGATTGACACATTGACTGTTATGAAGCTTGGGATTAGGTTCGTCTTCGAGGGCACAGCGTTCACTTTGTATAAGCCTCGGATCAGGTTTATTAATCGATTCTATCACAAAACATCAAATGTTATTACCTTGACAAGTAGGAGCTAACAATCTCAGAACCCTTATGCTCCAAGCCATAATATGCTGGATTGACCATCTGACCGGAAAAAAAGCAACAAAACATTAGTAAGATGCAGCAGCATAAGAACAACGTACTTGCATTTAGAATGCAGTGAACATGTTAATGGTGCAGCTGCATGGTAAACCTCATTTCCTTCATTTAACTATAGGATACATGCTACTGTAACAGTTTCAGCGAGCCAAAGTCATATAACCAAAAGACCGTCCAAATATTTTAAAAGCTGAAACTGAAATCAAACATGAAATCTGGTATACGTCCTTTCCCCAAATAGCGACATGCGCGTGCATCTTAACTGCAGTATATTTCACACAACGGCTTCCCCCATAACCTGCACAATGTTCTAAATACTAATCCCTTCTAGTAAATTACAATTGAAACACAATGCGCTACTTTTTATAAAAGAGACCATTCTGCATAGAATACTCGCAGAGCTACCTTCTAAAGAGAATACAGTATGGATATTTATTATATACATGAACTAGGGTAGGGACATTCAGATACTCTAAATTGCACAATTTTAAAAGTGCTCTTTAACTCGTACCAATCTGCGGAACAAATAAGTCCAGGTAAGATAATACACAGCATCCTCCTTATGACAAATAGTCCCTGAAACAATCTCCGCATTGAAATGATCATGCAACTGCTCTCGTAAGCTACTCTCCACGGGGAACGGTTCATAAAGAAACTGCGGATAGAAAAGAGAAAACAAAGTGCATCAACCTCAAATAACAACAACGAATGTGAACTGAATCAATTATGTAAACTTCAACTATACCTTTTTATAGAAACTCTTCTTAGGTTCATGGACGAGAATAACTGCTTTCCCATGCTGATCATACTGCGGTCGTCCTGCACGTCCCATCATCTGCAAGATATCTGTGATGGGAAAATCAACATACCTTTTGGCCTTGCCATCGTAATACTCAGTGCCCTGAATTGAGAGAGAAAGGGATCCAAAATATCAGTAACGATAGAATCTGATCAAAAGGGTCCAAACTCGCAAACAAACTACCCAGGGACACTTTCCTCATCTATATCAAATGGCCAAACTAATCATATCAGATGAAAAGTTCAAACATGGTTCCTTCCATTACGGAGAGGTGTCAAAGCTGTTGACAGATTTACGAGGAACTTTCAAATAAGAAAACTGAACTGATGGAGTGCAAATTAATTAACCACCTTTATGATGACCAGATGAGCTGGGAGGTTAACACCCCACGCCAACGTGCTCGTACAAACCAATACCTGAACATAAGGGTTGGCTAATAAATCAGAATTAAAAATACATCATTGGGATATATAATATACAATTATTACAAGATTAAAAAAGTGCCTGAATTTTGTTGTTTGCAAAGAGCTCCTCAACGAGAGATCTATCTTTATCATTTAATCCGGCGTGATGTAGCCCAATCCCAAACTGTAACGTATGCCTTAGATTCTGATCAGTGATTTGAGAGAGAACCATTTGTAGATCTTCATCAGTCATGTTAAGAAACTGTACTGGATGTTCATCAGATGCTGCATACTGAGGTTGTGCAAAGTGCAAACGGGTCCGTATGAGATTCGAGAAACAAAAACACAACCTATAAACATGATCAAATTGACAAATACTTCTGTTTACCTGAATTAAGTCCAAGGCAGTGAGCCTTGTCTGTCTACGTGAAGAGACAAATATAAGAACTGGTTTGGTTGGTGAATGAGTGCATATGGCAGCATAAGATGGTTTATTCATACTATTCATCCTTGGACAGTAAAACTTCCCTGGATATCCCTGTTCAATATATATCAGCAAAATGTAAAACTCTGAGTCATGTACAGAGGTAACAAGCTATTGACTCTCAATGTGTTTTATTATAATTTATATTAACATAGCGCAACATAATGTCACAAATGACAGCATCAAATGGCACTGCTATGTAATAAAATAATTGAAATTGAGTTGGGCAAATCTAAAGGATCTTATTTTTCATTTAATCAAGCATCATGACCGTTGAACAATACTACCATCCGAAAAGTACCGAATCTTAATACAAATGTACTATTTATAGTCTGAGGTGCTGAATTTAAAGATAAGAACCGGTGGTACTAAACTTTAAACTAACTCGCTTCATAAACTAGATTTAGATTGACCAAGGAGTATACAAATCACGCAAACATCACTGATATACACAACTCAAACGGAATGTAAAAGTTATAATTATGGCACAATATCAATGGATGAGAACTACTAAGGACATTAACAAACCGACTCATTTCTCTGATCTGATGCACAAGTAATTAAAAGGGGCTTATTGAACAATTAAAAATGTAGAGAGTGACAGGTGTAACAAATTATAAATTTTGTATGGTGAGCGTAAGAATTATAATCATGATACAGTAAAACTGGATGAGAACTACTTAGGCCATTAACAAACCGACCAATTTCTCTGGTCTATTGTTCAATTAATTAAGCATATACAGGGGGCAGAGGCTTAATGAACAACCAAAAAAGCTGTGTGTAAAATTTTATAGAAAATTTATGGTTACCGTAACAAATACTCAATTAAATTGCTTGCCTGGATATGCACTTCAAGAGGCACAGGCCGCACGCTGGGCTTAAAGTTGAACAACCCAGTTTCTTCAACTCCTAACCAATCAGCCAAATCACTGTATATTTTGACACAACAAACAAGCCCTAAATCAGTGATCTGTGTTTAACTTTGAAACGTGCAAGCACACCCGGTAACACAAGCGAGGATGAACAAGTTGTCAACTGCACTCCGCATCATCACCTAAACTAAAGAAATGTGGTATTAAATTTTAAGAGGGCCAGTATACCCAAAAGACATCTCTATGAAATAGCCAAAGGGTGATCATCCTGCAAGTGATATTGGCTTCGGTCACATGGGATGGGGTGAAGACACATGATATTCTTTGAACAAGAACACTGAACACTAACTACATGAAGAGGCAATTTAACTAAAGCACAACTGTAGTTCATCGATTTCAACAAGTAGAATGTACAGATCATATTAACCTAAAATTAATGAAAATCGCTCTACCCTGACCAACAAGGACGAGGGGATATAAAAATAAATAAGAACAATAATAATGTCCAGACCAACTAACCAAGCATTAGCTAAAGCTGTTGAAAGACCTACAAACCGCACAGAACGAGACGTCTGAGAAGATATGTATCTCATCCGTGAGACAATAACCTATAAATGTAAACAGGTTAGTCTCCTAAATTTACAAGTTTCGAGAACAATTAAACATTAGTGACTTTGCAACTAGAATATCTCTAACTAAACATCTCTTGCGCTGTCTGCTAGGTACTTCATATACCACCAACAACGATCCAGATACCCTCCTAATAGGCACTAGAGATTAACAACTGAAAAGTAGGACATACCTCGAGAATCGGTCCTCGATCAGCACCAAGTAAGTGAATTTCGTCCAAAATGACCAGACCAACCTGGAGTAAAAAATGAA
This sequence comes from Echeveria elegans, assembly GCA_035048345.1. Classification (NCBI taxonomy): domain Eukaryota; kingdom Viridiplantae; phylum Streptophyta; class Magnoliopsida; order Saxifragales; family Crassulaceae; genus Echeveria; species Echeveria elegans. The sequence goes on from JAWWMW010001016.1 coordinate 6,834, forward strand.
CAAATCAAAGAACACTGAGCTTGAGTCTTTGACAAATGAATCTACCACTTATATGAATGGCTTGCCTATACTCAAATCTGTAGGGCGTGGTGGATATCTGATCACTAAGGAGATAAGTCTAAAAAATTCCAAAATTCTTGTCTTTTGCCACAAAAAACGAAATGGAAGATACTTAATAAATAAATAAAGATCTATCCATGAGATAAGGGAACAGAATAGCTTATGAGTACGTGGATTTAATTAGGATATGCAGGAATCCTTATTCAATGTCAACAAGTTCACAACGTATTCCACAGTAAGATAACAGAATACTGACAACTACAAAAAAGAAGGTAAAAAGGGATAAGGAAAGGAAAGAGTCATCTGAAAATAATTAAGAACTGAATCATGCAAACAGTGCACCCTTAATGATATCTTCTTTTTATAAAGCAAATCAACTTCGATTCTTGAATAATTTACCTAATTTCTGCTTCTATTGTAATAAAAGTTTCCCCTTTTATGTGGGACATATGGATCAACCCAAACCGACTCATTCCTCAAGTTGGGTAAGGCAGCCTTTTAAAAAGAGGTTCAAATGAAGAAGACCAACTCAGAGTACCTTTGTGACATAACCACGACTATGCCAGTTGCGACTAATACCATCCCATTTCTCTGGAGTGGAGATTATAATATCAGCTGATAAAAGTGCCATAAGATCTGGGGTGTAATCTCCAGTCATTTCAACCTAGTAGATTTAACACGATATATAAAACGAAAATTTAATTTCTTTAAATATAAGAGCAAAACAAAACAAAGTCCTACACATTTACCATATGTTTTCCAAGCTTCTGGACAAGATTTTTCCTCCAATCGTTCATTCTTTCACGAACAATGGCTTTCAAGGGTGCTATGTACACAACCTGTATACAGAAGGGGGGCAGTCCCTTATTACAACCATCAATATTGTTTTTGAGACTGAAAATTGTTGGGACATCTGTCAAACATGACTCCCCTTCCGATTCTAACATGTAAATTGGGAATCTAATGAGACATTGAGACCTTCAATGGGAATCTTTGCAAGAACTTGAAACAGCTTTCAACATGGATTCATATGAATACATATGAAGCGGTATGACTTATGAGACATCACGTTTTCCACTGCTCGTGACTCACGTTTGTACTTTGTAAAGCTAGGAAACCATTTAATCATGTGAAATATGGAATCATGTTCAGATTTGCAATATTTTGTGCATAATACTCACATTAGTTAACGTTGGAGAATAGGATCTGTATTTTCTAGACATGTATACAAACGATAATCTTTCAAAATTTTGAGTAGGCAGTTTGGCCGTGTACCTTCATGTCTGGCTGAGTGTTGAACAGATGCAACATAGCAAGCTCAGCAGATATGGTTTTCCCACTTCCAGTTGGCGCTCCTAAAAGAACATTATGATCCGTATGAAACAAGACATGAAAAGCCTGTCATTTTGAAAGAGACAAGTAAATAAAAATGCACAACAGAAAGCAGCATCTACTGAGAAAAAGGAAATTTTAAGCAAGAATAATATGCCATATAACATCGAGGTATAGTGTCGCAGATACCTGGCTTTGAATGGGGTTGAAATGTGAAAACTTGTACAATGATTCATACTTTGCATTTCCAAGAGCTGTGATAGGCAACGGTTTCAGGTCTAAAAGTTCAGTGTGGGTTGTGTGAGACTGTAACACACAAAAAAGATTACAGAAGCAGTAAATACTATGATAAGGATAGAGTTGGGACTACAGCTGCAAACATTGAACTCTTACATCTGGCAAGGCGAGATTCTGGAAAGATATAGTGTATAAAGATTCTGAATGAAGCCATGAGTCGGAAATGGCCCTTATGAAATACTGAGGTGGATGTGGTTCGAATATAGGAACTGTGAAGGAGATTTTTTGAGGTTCTCCTGTTGACATTCTTTTTGTAAGTGTGAAGAGCTCAGAATGATAGATGTGGTCATTCTCGGAATCCTAACAGGAATAGATGACTTCAGCACAGTATTCATGTGAACCAAAATGTGTATCACTATTCAATAGCCAGAAGTCACAACAAAACAATTGAAATGGATCCAAAAACTCTAGAATTCACGGGCTAGAAATAAAAACAACTATACAAAACAGAGTCGGACTTAAACATTTAGCCACTCTGTAGGGCAATGAACCTTCAAATGTGATCAAACAACATAAAAATGTCAGAAATACACATCTTAATAAAACAATCAAGTGGAAAGGACATACCTCAACAAGAATCCACCAACGCTGTGCAGCGCCATGAAACCTATCCTTCCAGATAAATTCTGGTGTGATTACCAAATCAACCTGATGATGGTAGGGGCATTATGAAGCGGATTTCCAACAACCAAGAAACATAAGATAGTATAGCAAAAGATCACTATAGTAGAAGGCAAATATCACCTTCAGGACAGTTCTTGTGATTGGACTGACAGTAGCAGACAACTGGATCCAAGGAAAATATCCCAGATGTTGCTTGACCAACTTCCATGCATGACGACAATCAGACTCACGTAAGAGACAAGGCCAGAATATTATTGATGCTTAACCTAGACTCAAGCCATACCTTTCCACCAGGTGCGTACCGAATAAGCACTCCTATGTCCTTCTCCGGCATATCTTGAAGACGGTCCAAATCCGCTTCACGTTCCTCCAGCTTCCTCAGTATCTAATCAAAAGACTTCATCATTTGGAGGAACTATAACAGAAATCTAGAGACAAAAAAACAGTAAAAGGAAAACACATACATCCAATGATATATCCTTGTCAAACTGTCGAAGTGGATGTTGGTGAGGCCATATCTGTCGGTCCACAGCTTTGCAATAGTCAAGCATGAAAGATGTCATTTCACACCATCCTCGCCGCAAACAAATTTCAAATAGAGCTCTCATGATGCGAGCCAAGCTTGCACTGATGTAGGCAGCATCCGAAACTAGAGAAAAAGAATCGATCGGACTTCGAGAAATAAATGACTGAAATCACCCAAAAAAACAGAATATCTTAAAACAATGATCTCAGAAATTCACGTATTGAGAAACAAGAGCAGTGCAAAATTTAAATACTTTTCTCACCTGAATAAGAATAGAGATCTTTCCATATTTGGTAGACGGACCACCCTTAACTTCTAAAGGGCAAGACATACGCACCATAGCTTCTAGCTCACTTTGCTCCTCATCTCGAACGATAATATTTTCGAACTCAGTCGAATGAGCCACCATGTCAATCACCTAACGAAAGTGTCAAGTAATTTATCTCTAGGTCTATAAAATAAACAACAAAAATTCACACAAACTACTCCAAAAACCATCATTTTGGAAAGAAAAAAGGTGAAAACCTAATGACAGATGTGACTGTGTTATTGATTCCTTACAACAGGAAATAAGCAGAAATAAAGCAAAATAAATGATGTGTTCTCACTTCATTAAGATTCATATGAGGTGCGATTGTCATACTTTGAATAAGTTCACAATGAAACATATCCAACAGACAGGGTCAAAGGTATTAAATTGGACAGTTGTAATACTTTAGATAGAAGCAGAATTCTATAAAATAAAATCATGCAAGTCATGTTAAGTTGTGATCTGCAGTCCATGTTACGAACCGAACTAGTCGATTTGTTTCAAGATGAAAGCATAACATCTGATATAGTGATCAAGGAAGACACATTTTGCAACAAATCACAATTTAAGCATAAAGCCAATACATGTGAAATGCTCAAGACTAAGCATATACCTCGCTGTCATTCATATGGCGCCTCAACATTTCGTTGTAGGTTTCTACACTGGAATACTGAATGTAAAAATGACTTGCTATGCGGCCAAGTTCGGTGCAGTAAAAATTTCCACTTTTTTCATCAAATCTCATCATTTTGGCTTTGTCAAGTGCTCGTGCAGCATCTGTCACAAATGCTCTTTGTTTCAAGCTCAAAGAAGGATCTGCAACAACCTGTTTAAAAGAGTGCAAAGTTGTTGTAAAGCTATCTCAGTATAAGAACCTCAATATCAAAATTCTGAGCAAGGACTGCCAATGAGTTGGGGTGTGAACAAAGTAAATGACTTAGACCGCATAAATCGAGGTCTAGAAAGTAACTCAGTATATGGTTTAGTCAATGAGTACATACATCACATTGCTAGAATGATGATGTAAAGATAAACAGGCACTAATATATAAAAATATAATTAAAACATTAGGAAGCGGCGAATTTTAATACTAAATTTGTGAACACTGATGGATAGCTTGACAATACACAAGCCCAAGCGAAATTTCATCTAACATTGAAAACTTGTTATGTCTCGCAAAGAAGCAAAACCTTACAAATTAACCTCTACACCCTTATAAGCAGCACTTACGACAGAACCTTAAAAAAATAGAAAATTAAAATGCTTCCCCTCCCCAAACTCATTACCTCATCCCATCCAATTCCATATGCCAAAGGATTCAACCTCATCCGTATAAACAAATAGGTATAGCCCAACCATGCACAAGCTTCTTTAACATTTGTAACAGTTCCCAATGCCACCTCTGCATTCAGATTGTCTTTCAATGAGCCAATGAACTGCAAGAAATAACCTTTAGCATTAGCAAGCCTCTTTAAAAGTAAAGATGAAGCACAATCCATACATATAACATGACTTTGAAGAGTTCTCTTAAGAAAACCTTTGAAACCATTTTTTCATCGGGGTTTCTCCATAATTTCTATCTTTGTTTATATTTCAAAAATGAAAAGTTTTGAGAGGACTTGGAAGGTTTTGGTGCTTGACCCAGTGAAGAAAAAGGCGAAAAGCGATAAAAGGCGAAATTATTTTTAGGCGAAAGGCGAGAGGCGAGCGCCTTTCGGTTCAAAGCGGCCAACGCAATAACTTTAATACTAATCTGCTAAATAATTATAATATGAATATATTTAATGTAATATTTTCTCATTTCTTTAAATGGAATAGGATTCTATCAAATATTTATCATATTTATCCTATTTAAATCCTATTTATTTTAATCTAAATCGACGACTAAGTAATAATTAAATATATTTATGAGTAAATTTTAATAAATTATAAACTGTTTAATTCATTCAGAATTTTGGTCTTTATTTTACATATTTCAAGTAGTTTCTAATTACAACTATATGATTCCACTTAATGCATACATGACACAATTAGTCCAAAACGACTACGTTTTTATTCAGGATCATCTTCCTTTCTTCTCAAATCTGAAACCCTAACAGCCGCCGACACCCCTCAAACACCATGGCCACCATTTGACTACTACCATCTACTCAAAAAGAGAATATACATGCAATAAGTACACGGTCGAGATAGAATATACATCCATTGGATGTCAGGTTGAATATTCCAATTCTTGTTTATGGGCTAATACCTGACTTTCTATAGGGAGTTGACAGGTCAACAGTCGAAGATAGTAGGCAAGCTTGTCATGAGTTGTGATTATTATTCCTTCACCACTTTTGTCAAACTGAGGACGTCCTGCGCGTCCAAATATCTAGAAAGGTGATAGAGCAAACAAAGTGAGGAAAGTACAGTAGACTGTTTCTCAAATGTATTTTCAGAAACGATAGAGCAATATCCAACCTGCATAACATCAAGCATACCCAAGTCTCTCCATCCCCCAACCTTTGGATCATATAACTGGGTTCCCTGTAGTATTAACAAAATGAAATTACTATCGAGAGTACAAGTTTAGTAAGACATAGAGACCGTGCGATAATTCTCACATTCAAAATGTGTTTCTTTTCATTTTCCTTGTATATTATGAAACAAATACAGTAACATAAACTGAAAAGGTGAATAAAGTACATTTCAAATGAAAAAAATTGTAATGATCTCAGAAAAGGAAAAAACCAACGCCATTACAGTGACAGGCTAGAGCTATTCTATTTTAGCATTGAATCTTCAGAATTATATACGAAATTACTTTCTAATCACATGTTTTTTAGTGAACGGCATTTTTGATAAGGTTTTTTGATGAAAACATGACGAAGCAGCATTGTAATAATTTTCAAACACATGTGGGCAGTGTAGGTAGTTACTTACTACTTACACCACACTTAATGATTAGGAGACGAAAGTGTCACAAACCTTGATCACGACTGTGTGAGCAGGTAAATTTACACCCCACGCTAGTGTTGCGGTGCAAACAAGTACCTACAAGGAAATGGTCAGGAAGACTATAATGTACCAAACCCAAATGATTCACCAATTTGACAGCTTGTCTTAGCTACGAAAAATAAAACAAACAGATGTGAAGCTTGCACTACACCTTTAACAGCCCAGCTGAAAAATTTCGCTCTGTCAGCCCTCTGTCAGCACGAAGCATACCAGCGTGGTGAATGCCAATACCATATTCGAAAAACTCAGCAACATTCTTATTTCTGGATTTAAGAACCTCTTTCTGAAATTCAGAGAAGCACTCAGCATTTGAGTAAAAAATTAATGAAAACTATATACAATCATTAACTTGCCTTGGTCAATGAATACTGGGGGTGCTCCTGAGTCGAGAATACATCAACGTCATTTCGTAGTTGAGCGAGCTCTATCTGGTCAAAGCGAAACACGATAGAAGTTTGAATCAGACAAAATGGTCAAAATCAAAATGCAAATCAGAATTTTGTTACCATCGGTAGGATGCCATTTCAAGGGCTTCCAAATATTTAGAGATTGGTGTTTGTGGTTGTGTAACATAATCAAATCCAAGCACTTAATCAGTAATGAGGGACGATATGAAATAAGTAATACCAGTTTCTGAGCCGTCTTAGTTGTGTCCTTTCGTGAATGAACAAAAACCATTGCTTGATGCCCTTGCCT
>JAWWMW010001017.1:0-10247 GCA_035048345.1 Echeveria elegans
TTACTTTATTACAATTCACTTTCCTACTTTTACATTATTTTTTCACTCACACAATCATTTTTTTCTCTCAATACACTTTCTTTCCTACTTTGTTACTATTCATTTTTCTACTTTTACACTATTCACTCACTCACACAACCATTACAATCTTAATATTTGTGTTAAACCAAATGTACAGAACATTTCAGGACGGATGGAGTAACATTTATTCTTTTAATAACCTTATCAAATACGAAACTCCCTTTTTCTTTGCAACTATTTCGAGTAAATAGTTAGCATAACTTTGTCTTCACTGTTCTCTTGGTTTCGACACTAGGTCATCCTAGTTTTATAAATTCTTTTGAACTGCGTGTAGTGTACTTATCACTTGAATGCAACTGTCAATATGTATTTATTATCTGGACCAGCTATTTATTAGACTAGCTAGATAATTATTTTATTATAATTTATTATATGTGCAGTGGGTGAGCATTTTAGTAATCACAAATGATCAAGCAGAATTGGAAATATTACAAATACATTTGATAGTTATTGCTCCCATAATCAAGCTACCCTCCTCGGATTTGGGGAAATACATGTTAGCATGCCAAGTACTTTCATTTGATTATCACTAACCACTCGTAATATGTATTCTCCACTATATAGTATCTTCGGAAGAGAGACATTTCATGATTGTGCGATATACATCCCTCCTTCATACTACATTAAGGTAATACCACAAACAGGGTCGAAAATAATGTGGGTTCGAGTCCCCATATATTATTAAATATTTAGAGCTAGAGCTTGATATTGTGATTGTTATTTTGTTGAAATGAATTTCCAACTTCAGGAGGAGAGGAAAAGGAGATAAAATAATTCCTCCATATCATCTTTATATCCGCGAATTAACAAGGAAAAGTAATTTTGACTAAGACGAATAAGCTACTAGACGCGTTTACATAAGCCATGAAAGTCACAAATCGCTTAACATTCTGAAAATGCACCAGTTCTTTTGAAGATTCTAGTAGTAAGTCAATATAAACATGTCCATTGATTCTTGAATACATCGTAATTGTAGAAAACCATCAGGATCTAAGGATATACTTCTCCGGAAGAGGAAGAAAATTATACGATGTAAAGAGATGTTGATATGTAAAATGAAAGAAAGCTCAAGAAGAGGTTTCTTAAACAGTCAAATAACAAAGATATTGATGACGCGTTGGAAATGTCGCCAATACGAGTGTTGGATTCTATTGATATGATGATCATCTCGATCATATTTGCATTGAAGTCATCAGAGAAGATGACAATCATCCTCAAGTAATGATAGAATAACGACATCAAAACTATTGAAGAAGCTGAAAAGAAGCAATTCAACCTGTATTGGATTCGCTGAAAGTGCTATGTGTTTGGACTGTTTGGACCTGACGTTCCAACAAATGTGCAAACCGATTGGCTTTGGGTGAGTGTTCGTACATAGTCAAACTCCAACTTCTGATTGCTTTAGACATTGTCAAGTGACTCAAAATGCAAGTCATGAATGCGTTATTGTAAACCTATATGTGCTCTTAGATAAAGACATGCAAATCTCAGAAGGATTAAAGTATCTAAAATAATGCATGAGCCGCTCGTTTATTTATACTCAAATATAATTTAAACTCCTGAAGAGATCACAATATATTTTAATTGATGAGAGAATACAAGATGAAACATTTAAGAACCATTCAGTAGCGTCTCAAAAAAGTTCAAATATAAAAGAAAGCCCCGTTTCAGTACAAATAAAACATGTTCATTGAGGATGTCGTTGAAAGCTCAACCTTTCTTTTATTGATAGGCCCTGAACTATCTCGTCATGAATGATTTGTCATCTAGACATACTATTGTCAACTTGAGGGGAGCCTTACAAAATTTCTTCTTTTCAAATCTTGGTGTTTCTCCAAAATGTTATTTATTTACAGATGGAGGAATCGACAAACTCATTGTAGTCGCGTCATTAAATCATGCAGAGTTGACCGCGTTATATAGAGCTTGATGGAAATGTGTTTGGCTACTATCATGAATTCACTATGTGAAGCCTAGCTGTGGAACTATATTAGGCGAGCAAAGTCCCACAATTATATATAAGGTAGAAGGAGCTCGAACTATGAAATCAAAATGCACATGCTGCTGGAAGATATGTCAATTGAGATGGAGTGTCATGACTGTACTCTTATTTTTACTATTTGTTTTTATCTCATTGGGTTTTTAGAAGGTAGATTTTTAACTAGGCAAATCATACACTCATGAGCACACAAAGAGAAATGATATTCACAAAAGTCATCCAAAAGAAGAGTGTTATAAATCCAATCATTTATGTTGGATGATTTTCAATTTTCTCCTCATTATTGTATGATATTAACTACGTTATCTATTTTTAGAAGTTTTGTATGATGCACCACCATAATTTAGTTCTCCAATGCACAACCATTTTACAATTGTAGACGTGTCATTTAATGAAACACGTAATTTGCATATCTTTGATGCATTTACTTCTACGGATGTCAATGATATTACACAGATGCATCAAACGGGTTAGTCCACCAGAATAATTATTTTATTTTTATACTCTAAAAGACCTATAAATTTAAGTCTTTGTCGATGTAATATAGATGAAGATATATAACAATGAAACACTCTAAAATATTTCCGCAAAACTCCACTCTTTTATACTCTCAAACCCTTCACATATTAATAATCGTTCTATGACGCATAAAGCTTTGCCCATAAAGGTAAACTCCGTTTTTGCGCATTCTTAACATAAAAGGACCAGTCCATTAACAAACCCTAAACAAATAGAAGCAGCACTTGACAAACAGAACATGAAAACCTGCTAATTTAATGTTAAGCTGTCAATTTGGTTGGGGTGCAGGTCTGCCAGCCACCCAAGAACAATAGAGAGTCCACTTTGACTTGAAGTTGACTTGAAGTAGGCAAAGGCACCTATCCTCAACATTCAACTCGAATATAAAATATGTTTATGGTACAAGCCTTCATAAAAAGATCATGACGAAATGACCTTTTAGAGGTTATGGATCCAGAAATACAACTTCTGCATGGATAGAAGCTCGACGAAACCTTAATAGTTCTTTAACCAATTCCCATCCCCTGTCAAGCGAAGCGGGTTTGACCGTCATTCTTTCCAGGCCCGGCGTTGCTGACAACAGAAAGCTGATGAAGTCCAGTTCTTGAGTAGCACCAGAAATCCCACAAACTTTTATGTGCCGCACGAAGGTCAAATGACCATCCCATTGATTTGGTTCTTCAAAAAGATCTACAGCTGCCGCCGCATCACCATGATCTTCAGGCCGTGCCTGTGATACAAAAAGTTGTATAAATAACAATATCAATTGACACGAAGCATCAATTTCAAGAAAGCTGCGCCCAAGAGTGACTAGTAAGAATTGTAGATGATGACTCGCATTTTACATGACCTTCTAATAATGGAACTTACCAGCATCTCTAATTCTTGAAGATTAGGGCAGCATCTCAACAAGTTGAGAGCCGCCAGAGTTTCCTCTGAATCGATGAAATTAATGCGTATTGAGAGGTAACTCAAATCAAGACATGGTGTAGGTAGCCTTCCATTTATATTTCCAGCAGCTAGGTACTGCACATTATGAGAAACAAGACCGTAAGTCGGCAATATATCCCAAGTTGATACATATAAATACATTTTATATAATCGCCCATTGGTGAGAAAACATTGTACATACCTTCAAAAAGTAATTCTGCACTTCCAACCTTTCAACATGAGGCAAGCTGCTACAGAATCTGACCAAACTGCTAGAGTAACTGCTGTTGACCGGATATGCATCACTTCCAACATTAACGTACAACCCAATAGAAGCTATTGCCAGCTTAACAGTGTTTATGAAGAAAATGTCTTCGAAAATGCCCCCAGTGTCAAAGAATTGCAGTTTCGGAGCATTAATCTTGAGGAGACTGAAACCATCAAAATTCATCAAGGTCAATCTCTCCAGTTGGGGGCAATTAGCAATCATATTTTCGAATGCCTCTTGGTCCATTGTAATATGCTGCAAATCTAGACTCTTCAAGCATCTGAAGCCGGTAAAAGTTGACGGAGGATTAAGAAAACAGTTAAATAGTTCAAGATGAACTAAATGCTGGCATGAATATAAGCATGATGGAATCTTGTAACGTTGACCCTTCCAAATCTCCAGAATCAATTCCTTGAACGTGCTTCTTGATAAATATAAAACCCATCGATCAATGTCACTGACAGCCAGCAAATCTCTGTGGGAGAGCTTGAACCGGTGAATTGGGCCAATGTGAAGTAAGAGAACATGATCAATGATGTTGATGAGCCTGTTCTTGATGACAACCTGGTCTTGGGAGGAAATCAAGGCGCAATTGTTATCAAATACGAGTTCCGGAAAGGTGATCCATTTGTAACGCCACTTGCGCGATAAAATACTTGTCCTCACAGTTTCCCTAATTGGCAGTTTGGACAAAATTTTATCCATAATGTGCCCTGGTAAGTCACTGATAACATCTTTCTCCGCTCCTTTATTGGCTGGAATCTTTGGCGGCCCTCTGTGGTTCTGAAAGGTTGAATCACCGAAAGCATGTTATGATGGCTTAGACCATTAGATGGACAATAATTTGTTGCAGAAGTGAAAATACATATACTAACACCCAAGACAATCATACGTAACTAATACTTCTGAAATCCAAAATCTATCACAGACGAAACCCATATACCGACACGCCAAACACTTTCACGTGAAATTTCTGTAACTACCGGAAACGTGACAGTCCAACCAGAAGAGCTTGAAAGTTGAACCACAATGTCAACATCTAATTCTAATAATCCTATGAGCAGCTCATGTTATGGCTCCAGTGTATCAAATTAGAGAAAAGTCATTGAGCAACTTTGGGTGTTGGTTGTCAAGTATTGATTTACTGTTTCAACTCTTACAACCAAAATATGAAGGATACCCAACAACTCAAGAGTGCGAATATTAAGAAAAACAGTAATAAAAAAGCAGCAAGTGCAAAAGAAAATAGAAGTATCATACCATATTTGCTTCTTTCTTTCGGTAGCTGCATATTATTTACAGCATTTCACAGGGACGAAATGGCAAGTGAAGCCTTTGAAAGTGAACTTTGCTATCTTGCACTCGCTGTGGCAGATAGAAAACGAGGGAATTTCAGCTTTGTATCTCAGAACTCAATAGAAGATTCTATATATTTACTCAATAATTTCAGAATTCGGGGGCTTCAGAGCATCGCAAGTTAAATCCATTTCAGAGAGAAATTCCAACCAGAAATATTGAATCTTTAAATGAAGAAATCAGGTATGAAGCAAAAACAAACACCAGGCAGGCAGACAGGCTCTTTTACAGTCACAGATATAGACCAACTGAGGTAAGGACTGACTCATTTGCAGTTGAGTAGCCAACTAGTCACGCACATCCACGTTACTTCACAAGCACTAGCGGTGCGACACCCAACACACACACTTTAACTTTCGCCAGTCAACACTAAGTCAAAACTCGAATCTACCATAAGAACACTTTAAAACAAATACAGGAAACTAGCCGGTGGCTCTAGATAGATTAGACAGGTGTATCAAAAGTTACCTGAACCTGAAGCTGCATAGGTCGACTCCGGTCTCCTGGCTGAATCGGCAAGGGCGACTTGAGTTCAGATTTTCGGAAATGATGACGTTTTTATTTATTTATGAATATTGTATTGTATGGCTGTCGTGCATCTCCTTGTTTGTTAAATTAATTTAATTGTTAATTGTGTAAAATAATTTGTATAATATAGTACCTTTTTTGCACAAATAATTACTGGAGTATAAATTTTTTTCCCACTGAATCACTTATATAAAATTATCAAATAACACCTTTGTTAATAGAAAAAATTTAATAAAAAATAGAAAAAATAAAATAAATATACATAATATAGTATAACATTGTTTGATATTGTTTCATTTTGAAATTTATATTCTTTTTTATAGAAGTTTCAATTTTTTAAAATAATTTTTTTTATAAACGTTTTGTTTTTATAAAAAAATTAAAATTTTGGTTTAATATGTATTAAATAATTTAATTTTAATATAATTTATTTCTTATATGGTATAATTTTTGAGTTTTTTTTTTTAAATTTCTTTACTTTTTTAAATTTTGTAAGATTTTTTTATATTAACAAAGGTGGTCATTTGTTAAGTTGAAAGCATATATAAGTGGTTAAGTAAAAAAAAAATTATAGTAATGTTTTTTACAAATTACTATTTTATACATGTGATTTTTACAAATGACTCTAGCATCGTAAAGTTTCTGCACCTCTTTTCACACTATTTCCATCACCACTGGATCTAATCGGCACTGAGGTTACATTACCGGTTTAACATTATCTTCTCGTAAGATTCTATACATAAACACAGTCGGACTAATCCCTGTTATGTCAGTTATTGTCCATCTGATCGCCTCTTTGTAACGTTTTAATAATTTGGTCAAGCTCGTCTCCTGCTGAGGTTTCGAGTTTCTTTTAATTATGTGGCAGTGTTTGATTTTATCCTAAGAACAGGTACTTTAGGTGTTCAAGTAGGGATTTAAATTCGACCTTCGGAGCTTGTATTGTGGACGCCACAAGTTTGATTGACTAGTCAGTATAATTTGAGTCACCTCATACCTCGGTGTTAAATGCAGGAGATACCTAAGTTTGGGTAACTCGTGTCTGATGTTGTGAATAACTGCGTGTGCAAATGTGCTTTTATCAATCGCATTGCTTATTATGAACTCGAGATCGTCTCCTCCATTTTACATGTTGATTTCTCCCACCAGGTCGTCAATGATATCTACGACTTAATTTTTGCACCCGAATCAGGATGTCTTGTTGCTTTAAAAATGTTTAAATGGATTATCTCTCCTTCCACTTCTATACTCAATTTTCCAATGAACAAGTCAATCTTCGTCTTTATTGTCCTATCTTTCAAGCAATATTGGAGGTGTGTCTCCCGGATGTTTCGTTTTCTGACTTGAGAACGTAAAAATCTGTTGAGATTAGAGGTCTCATACTTATACTAATAAGTCCTCGACTAACTCATTTTGGACACGTATGATCTATCCGTCAATTGAATGGTTAATCCTACAGGCTTAAGTGGGTATATGCGCAATATTCTATATAGAGCATAGGTTGAGACACTAAACATCTTAGATGATGGTGTAACATGCTTGTCGAAGGATGTTGGTGAAGAGGTATTAGGTATTGTTCTAAATATTCAAATGGAACAGCCCGTGGTGAAAAAGGTGTGAAAATATTACAAAGGTTGACAAAGGGACGATTGGGGTTGAGTTAAAGAAGTACGTTTCAAGGAGTGCTGTTAAACGAGCCAGGCAAAAGGAGTGGAGAGAGTCTGGTGATTCTGAATCTCGCAGCATCAGGGAGGTTCCAAAATCATTAGTCCCCTTGCCAGCTAACTCCTTGTCCAAAAGGCAAAGGTCTAAAGCGAAATGGATAAAGGAAGGTGATACGAACTCGAATTTTTCTTGGTGTCCTTAGAAGTAGAAGAGCTTGCAATAGTATCAAAATGGTGAAGTGTGCCTATGGCCTATGGTGAGTTGTCTACTGACATGAGTGATGAGTACCATTTAGAAGGAGTTCATTGATTATTTTGAGTGTTCTTGGAGAGTATAGCAGCCAAGAGCCTTTGATAAAAGTGTTGATCTTTAAAGGTTCTGTTGTGAGAGATGATCAGTGCAGGATGCTACTTCATGGGGTTATGATAAGATCTTCATAACATTGGCTCTGCGAAATCACCAGGGCCTGATGGGTTCTCAACTAGTTTTTTCGAGACTATTTGGAATATTTGTGGGACATGATATGTGCTCTTGCATTAGACATTGTATGAAGTTTAATTTTTTGCCTCATGAGGTCAGCTCAACAGCCATTGCCCTCATTCGTAAGTCCGATTTTTCTCAGAAACCAGACGATTATAGGCATTATCTAGTCGACGCAAGAAGCTTTTGTGAAAGATCGTTCCATCATTGCAAATGTGTGACTGGTTTAACAGGTGATGGCATTTTATAGCAGGAAGAATGTTAGTGAAAAATTGGCTTGAAAGATTGATCTTAGGAACGCGTATGATATGGTTAATTGTGACTTTCTATTAGAGATATGACTACTCTAAAATTTACATACAAAATTTTATCATGGGTTTTCATATGCACCAAGTTCACCTAGTACTCAGTCTCCATTCCTCTTTACCATTGTCATGGAGTATTTATCTCCTATTTTTCAAGGATTTGAGCTACAAAAAAGAGTTATCTTTTTCGTACAAAATGTCATAGAGTGAGCATAACTCTATGAAGCACAAGTAACAGAGCATATACCTCGTCCCACAAGTAAAAGTAGCTTTCTTCCAATGATTCTTCTTTCTTAAGATCTCAACTTCCTTTTGCAAGTAGTCCTTTGGTCAGTTGGTGCATAATTACTGTAACAGAAATAGGTAATGAAAGCACGTTATCCACAAGCTTTCCTTTAGAAAATAAAATCTGAAAGATTAACGGAATACCTAGAGATCACCGGATTATAGGGAACATCATATGCAGCTAAACGCGGATCTGAATAATATTCTTCAGATTTCGGATGATCCTCTGACAGGGCATTGGACATAAAATTTGTTTATTAGGCAACGGAACCTATTGACAGCTTCACTTCTAATACGAAAGTGAGGTTGATAACTGAGAAAGATTCTGGATAGCTCATTAACAATCACATTACCAGGCCAAGGAAAGGTGTACGTCAAAACACGCATACTATCACCCCATCTGCAAAAATATGGACTGATTCTAAACTGGAGGAGCCACAGCCACTTGAAATGGAAACCTAATGCTTCATACCTGATACCACTCGTCACTTCCATGTTGAACCCCAAAGCGGTCTTCAATTACTGTATCAGATATCTAAAGTAATAGCTGAGGTTATAACAAATACTCTTGTTTCAGCTAGCATCTTTTGTCTTTATAAGACAAGTAAATGAGATGCGGATTATCTAGAAATCTGAATAATGTGTAGGATACACCAAAAACAGCAGGAAGTGAAGGTGTGATAGGGAGAATGAAATCCCAGATGGTCAAATTTATCTTCAATCGAATCGACCGGTTTGGGACTGTATCCTCATCCATCAAATCTGTTTGCACATTTTCTGATAGAAACTCAGCAAATGGTGGTGAAATAATAATTGTTTTCAAAGTTGTCGCCACAGATTCCAATCTTTCAAACTGAAAAGGGAACAAAGAAAAAGTACTTAATTTTTTGAAAGACATGCCATTAGAAAAGTAAGAATGGATGTCAGGTGCCCACCAAATGGTCATTTGCTTTAATATCAACGGGCTCAACCAAATCCAGACAGCGCTTTAGGGTCTGTATACAACTGACGCTTTTGAGAATTTCCGAGGCTCGGGGCTGATGATCTAAGACCAAATTTACAAAAATATAAGAAAGTATCCAAGATAGATCAATGATCAATGTAACCAACTAACAACTTATTACGAAAAAAAACCGAACAATATTAAAGGATCCAGTAAATACTCCGCATCAGATTTAAGGGCTGTAATGATAAACTCAACGTCTACAGAAACCCAAATGACAGTTGTCTCTCTGCAGGTGCGACTTGATTTGGATCTATTGATCCCCTACGTCTATCTGCACTTTGTACGCCATCATCACTCCAACCATAAGCGGTTCCTCCTCCACAAACACCCTCAACAGGTGATACACCTAAACATGAAATTGCGAAAATAAAAAGTAAATTCAACAAAACCCTTGAAAACTTATGATCATCAGACAGTCCACCACATCATCTCCGAGACCGATATTTCGCATGAATGAAATCAAGCAGATTGGTCACAGGAAAGTAAGCTTAACAAAAAGTAAAGCAAGCAAAAGACACATAAGCGAGAAAATAAGGATTAGCAAGCATTAAATATAAGCGAGAAAGGGAAGGAGACGAACCGGCTGAATCCATTTCAGGACTGTGGACTCTCCTCCGGCGGGTCGATGATGTTTAAGCTTCGGATTTCTGAAGTAATAAAAAAAATGGACGACGACCCACTTTCCCAAAAATCAAATTTGGGGGGTTTCCCAAAAAAAGGACTCTCCTCCGACGGGTCGTTGTACGCGTCAAACTTGTATTTATAGTGTACCTACTAAACACTTAGAAAGTGGTAAGCAGGGTCGAACCCAAAGGAGAGCGAACT
>JAWWMW010001021.1:35005-45329 GCA_035048345.1 Echeveria elegans
AAGGCTTGGATAGGGTGCAGACGAAATGATTCCATCAAGATTGCTTTTATGTACTTGAGTTCTGGTATGTCCGATTCTTGAACAAGCCCTATATCCTTCCCCGCTACAGAGTCAAGCTCCTCCATGGCCTTTTCCCATTATGCTTGGATTGTTAACATCTCAACCATCGACCATTCGACAGCATTGGAAGCATTATCAGTTGCACCAAGTACCTATTCCTGCAATTATTTTCACCAAAAAATTAATCAGGTATGTTACAAACATACAAAGAAGAAGTAAAAAAACATGCAAATAGTACTATGGTGACTTACATTGACTAAACCTTTGATTTCCTCTTCAGATAACAATCTCTTCCCATCAGTATCTTTAAGGTTGATCATGATATCTAACATATCTTCGCTGGATCCATCTCTGGATGATGAGTCTGGTTTTCCTACGCCATTTTCTAATCCTTTCATTTATAATTTGGATCATGATATTTTACGATATTTTTGATTGCATCCGCAACTTTCTTTTCTTTACCATTCAAATCAGTACCTACCTACCATCCATGGAAAAAAATCGGACACGGTGTTAAAGCAAATATAAATGCCAATGCCGTCAAGATACACTGTTAGCATGTTCTTCCTCCGCCGGACCAGGACCCTTGGCAGGCACAGGTTTTCCGAAATATCTTGTACGTATATTGAACATCAGTTTTTTTTTTAAATTATATTGGTAGCATAACCCAAAGCTGTCTTCCTTATATCCACAATGCCATTTGGCTGGTTGTAGATATATTCAACAATATTGTCATGTTCTTCCTTTCTCTTGTCATGGAACCACTTATGCGCGGCTAGAGAAAATAACTCGGCGGCCATCATATTCTTCATTCTCGACCTATGCTCTCCCAGTGGAGAACTAACAGCACCGGAATAGTTGTGACTTATAAGAGCGGCTCTCAAGGACTGCGCTCGGGACGCGAATATAGCAGCATCATGTTCTTTTAAAAACTCTCTAGCAAGTTTTTGACTTGTAACAGAAATGATATGAACACTTCCAATGGTAGAGATATGTCTAATGTCTCTTATAATAGGATTATAGGAGTAGAGGCAGTTAGGACGGTAGAGGAAAGAAGAAATTCTATATGAGCTGGATCGTTTAGCTAATGGAGTATTTAGGAAGTTGCTTTAAGGCTCCGTTTGATTGTGGGAAAAAAGTGAGGAAAAGAAAATTTAAAGAAAAATGATTTTCTCATGAGAAAAATTTAAAGAAAAATTTGATCTCATTCTACCTATTTTTTTCATTTTTTTTCTTACAACCAAACACACATTTCATACTCATTCAAAATTTTCCTTTAATTTTTTTCTTTTCTCACCTTTTTCTTCGCAACCAAACGGGGCCTAAAGGATAATTTTTTTATTAAAAAACTGACTACAACTTCCACAATTGCAATTGTTACGATACTTTATAAGAATAAATCACCTTCGTACATGAAATATATAGTTTGTGATCCTAAAACCTAAATCGATTGCTCATTCTATTTTTCCTGCGCTGAATCTCAAATGTGAAATAGTTTTGCATCATTCAGTTTTATTTGGATACGGATCGATCCAGCATTTGTCTTCCATAACAGCTAAGTTCCATCTCTTCTCAAAGATCTTCATTTCAATTGCAGACTGCTCCCTCACAGCAGACCGAGACTCCACAATCTGTGAACCCAACTCTGACTGTGTCTGTTAATGACATATATATGAATGCATTAGTCAACAGTTTTTAAAATGGCCATGCTCTTCGATAAAAAAAAAAAAAAAGTGTACATCTATATATGAACATTTATGGTTTACCCCTACGGTTGAGTTCAACGAGCGTCCCGTTGTAGATGTACTTTTGAGTGCTTGTGCTTGTTCAGACCACTGCTTAGATGTACAAGTACAAAACTATTAAAAATCTGCACGCTGAAAACTATGCGAAGACATATTGTAAACTTCTGAAAGTGGCAGAAGTGTTATTAGGTATCAGTAACCTTATAACCATGCGGTTTGCCTAGAGTAAGAAGACCCAGATGAACTACATACTCAGAATCGACCACTCCAACATTTTTCACACGATCACCCTGTAAATCAAAGTTCCAGCTCCTTGGGATATCCCATTGGCATTATATAGACGTGAAAGAGACTGAATGATGTGGAACATACATGCGCGCAGTAGCCCAGCTTCTTATCTAGTCCCCAAGCGTGGATCAAATCATTCTAATTCATCAAAAAAAAATCAAATAAGACATGAGACGAGTAGAACTGTTAAAAATGAATTCAGTCATATTCAAATTTCAACCTGAATCATGTGCCAAGCGCACCTCCATGCTTTTCGTGAAAACACTGGCACCATTAGTTCAACCCAACTGCCAAACCAAAGGAAGATACATAATGACAGATATAGATGGACATAATTAACTACTTACAAAAAGATGATGTAATTACCCTGTGCACGGCGGTGCAGTGCTGTTGTCGTAACACTTACCTCTGCCACTAAACTTGTGAACCCGCCTATTCAGAAATAAAATTTATTCTCCAAGTCACGCTAATAATGTCGTAACTAGGCAATGAACTTGTCCAAGATTACAAGCGTGTGATGCTGACCTGTGGACGCGTGAGTTTTTACGGCGTGCAGTAATTCCATGATGCACTCGGAATGATTTAGCAGGGTCTAGTGCTGGTTGGGATATCTCAAGGCCTTCATCTTTTACGATAGACAAATATCTGCTAAGTCGATTGCTGTTAAATTCTCTCGATAAATTTGAATGTATAATGCATGTGGTAACAATTACCTTTCCGGAGAAAATGAATCAATACCAATATCTTCATCCCATAGAAAGATGTGATCATAATCCGCAACGATATCCGGGTGTAAAAACCTCTTCGCAAACCACCTGTATGAATATAACATATCTCATTGAAAATTTCAGGTTATCCATTAAAAAATGGATGAGTTTATTATTCTGAAGTGATGACAACATATCCCACCATTTTGTTTGGTTTACTGCAGCTACATGAATGACACGATCGCTCCAAGCCAAGTTAGACCACTCGTCAACAACACCGTCATAATGAAAAAGCATCACAACAAAATCAAAGAGAAGAAACTGAAAAACAAAGGACAGATCTTCCAATTAATCTAACATGTGTAATATACATATATACAGTCTCAAATACGTATAAACAAGAGCCCATTCAGATTTATTGCCCGGTACCTTGTTGACAATCATATCGACTATTTTCTTTTGCTTGATCCCAACCGGAATGGCCAGCAAATTATTTTGAGGCGCGATCTTAACACAACATGAAGAATCAAAATAAACAAAATTAAACAAATGAACTTGAACTCCAGTGTAAGTATAAATCGTTTGCCTACAGCATCAAATAGTTATTTCACTTATTTGCTACAAACACCAGAATCAAAATAATATATAAATTACATAGCATTATCTTTCAGGAGTATTATCATATTACCAGCGGAGAACCGGAAGCCGGGTGCAGTCTGAAATTACTAGTTTTTACCACAATTTGTGCTGGCAAGGACTCACTCTCTTTCGCTCTGCAATTAGTCTACGAAAGAGGATATAGAAAGATGTGAAGCTAAAAGTTGTTATTAGAATAACATTCTACAGTAATCATGAACCTTGCAAGCATCTAGCTGTTCTTCATGAGCCCTATCCATTGATTCTCGTCTAACTAACATCTGTGCAAGTGCAACGAAATTGAAATTGAAATTCATTGAAGTGTCGGAAAACAGAACACAAAAAACAGAGGTTTATAAATTTAAACAAATAAATAAATACCTGTGAGTAGCTCTTTCCGGTGGATGTTGATGAGCTCAGAAAATAAGTACCAAAAATAAAGAAAACCGCCACCAGGAACTTGCAGACACACCGACAACAGCCGGTCATAATCTTAACATCCGACATCGGAGAGATGAGTCAAAAGTTGTACAAAAATCAGTAAAGAGGAATGCATGCATCAGTAATTTGCGGATTGAGTTGAGCTGAGATCATGAGAGGAGATGGTCTCTGGGTGTGGTCAGGTTATGCAAGGGTGAGTGAGGGAGTGGGACATGATGAACAACAACCGCCACCGCTCCAACCCCGGACACTAATTTTGCTTCTAACACGTGTGCTTATAATGTTAAGGTCAAAAAGGCATTTTGATTTTTTACGCTTCAAAATTGGATTTATAGAAGTTTTTAATTAGTTGAAATAAATATGTACTACATGCCATAATTATGTATTAACGTAATTTGATCCCTCTATTTTGGGCCCAACTTTGGTAGCCTGTTGGGCCAGCTTTAAGCATGAACACGCAGACGACTGGACTGCACTGAACAACGCAGAATCCAATCAACAGAAAAAACGATGCCGTCTGGTTGCTAAAAATAGCTAAAGAAGGAAGTAGCAGTAACGAATGGTTGAGATTCAACTTCCAGAACCAAAACTTTTCCTCCTTGTTCGATCTCCTTCCTCCAATCTCTCCTCCTTCTCTTCCGTCCGATCTCCATCCCCTCCAATCCCACCACCCCCGCCTAAATTACAAACTGATCCCCTGTAGCAAGGTACAAATTCTTCGCCCCCTATTTCCTCAAAATCTCACATTTCCTCGTTTTCTAGATTTTTTTTGATTGAAATGCGTCTCTTTCTAATCTGTTACAAATTCACACTTGCCTGTGGATTGAGATCCAAATTGCTTACTTTTAATGGTATTTTGTTAAAGTTGCTTTTTTATTTGAATTGATTGTGTAACAGTATGTTGTTGATGGCAGCTTGTATTCCAATTTCATCTGTTGTTGTTGACAGGTCTGTGATGGCGGATGCGCCAAACAGTCCTCCGGGTGGGAGTCATGACAGTGGGGGCGAGCATAGTCCAAGGCCGAATGTGCGCGAGCAAGATAGGTTTTTGCCTATTGCTAACATAAGTAGGATTATGAAGAAAGCACTGCCATCTAATGGAAAGATTGCTAAGGATGCTAAGGATACTGTGCAAGAATGTGTTTCCGAGTTTATCAGTTTCATCACCAGCGAGTAATGTTTTCTTTTGTCTGTACATTGTAATTTGGTTATTTTAGTGCTTGTATTATATTTTGTTGTTGGTGTTTGATTTCGGTTTGATGTTAGGGCGAGTGATAAGTGTCAGAAGGAGAAAAGGAAGACTATTAATGGAGATGATTTGTTATGGGCTATGACCACTCTAGGATTTGAAGCTTACATCGATCCTTTGCGGCTTTATCTTAGTCGTTATAGAGAGGTAATTGTAAAACTACGTCTCGTTTTGTCCCTGGCAGCTGTACTGCTCGTCAACCTTTATTAATTTTGAGTGTCATCTAACCTTTTCTTTTATTTTCCCACCGGCCTGACTATACGAACGTCTTTCTTTTCACAGCTTGAGGTAACTTGATTCATCTCAAATGTGGTCATGAAAGTTTTATACAAGTATCATTCGTATAAATTTGTGGTGCATAACTAGATTTTTGCTGATAACAAGTCTCTGATTTCTCAGGGTGACACAAAAGGTTCTGTCAAGGGAGAGGGGTCAGCTAGAAAGGATGTTGCTGGTAGTCATAGGCATACAAGTGCTCAGGTCTTTATTTCATATAATTTGAAAGATTTCATTATTTGTATTAGTTCCGATCCTCTTATTGTAGATGCATTGTTGACTGTAGACTAATGTTCGGATTTTTTTTTTGGCAGTTAACTCATCAGGGGTCCTTCACACCAGCAATTAACTACATGAATTCTCAGGTCAGTTTGTCTGCCTGCACTAACTCTCTATCTTTAACTACTCAAATATGCAGCATTTTCTTTATTTTTCCTCCAAGGCTCTATCTTTAAGACTTTAACTACTCGTTTATGCGGCACTTTCTATTATGTTTGCTAATACCACCAGCAAGTGTTTTATATTAGTTTTTGTGCATATTTCATCTTCACTCTGTTTACTGCTTATCATTTGTTTAATGTTGTGCAAAATATGTATTGTCCTATATTCGGAATTGCAGTAGTTCTAACGATATACTTTTTGCCTTCTGAGATTGGGGCTAGCTTGGGATTCGACTCCATGTTGCTCTTTGAATGTGGACTAGATTGTCTTAGAATGGTTTATGTTGATTGACCATTTTAGCACCTATCTAGTGAATTTCTTTGACTTCATCTCTTGAGAAAATGCCCATCTAGTTTGGAGCTTCAGTCTGCACGGAAAATGTTCTTTGAGTATGTGGTTTATAGCTGTATTGAAAACTAGAGAACTATTGGTGATAGGATAAGGCCGATAAGCCACTACAAAATTAAAAAGGCATTAAATTTTGCTGAAAAGAAAATACGCATCTAAAGTGAATAACAACATTTGGCGCTTCAGAAATGGCACACCATTTATGTCTTCAAGACTCTACTGGTGTGAGGTGTCTTCATGGTTTGAAAAGACCTAAGCTGATATTCTAACTTAGTACTTCTTGCGCCAACATTTCAAATGAAGTTTTTTCCATTTTGATAACTTCGTACTCTACTTTGAATTGATTATGTGGCATACTTCGCTGCCTTACTTGTTGCCGATATGTTGGTTTGTATGTGATTAATCAACTACGCTGACTAATTTGTCTTTCTTACATGTTGCAGTCCTCAACAGAACACCTAGTTACTCCTTCCATACCAGGCTCCGAGTAAGACTCGGTCTCCATTTTTTGGCGCATTAATCTGGTTTGTGTGGGTCACTAACTGCTGTTACCTTTTAATCGATATGTTGCAACAACAACGGTACTTTAGGTTCCTAATTATAGATCACAAGTTGAACAGCTGAAATCAAACTTTTGAATCTCTTGCTGCATGTGCCCGTCTAAATTCTCACTTGGTTTCCATTTTAATAAACAAAGAGCTGTCAGAGTAGATGCACATCTCATCTCATTGTATATTAGTTTATAATTTGCTTTGACACATTTGGAATGTAATTTTAATTTTGCTTATCACACTCTTGTTCCAGTTATGATTAAATGAAGCAATCTGCTAGGGCTGGCTGACAAATGCAATACATGGTCCAAAACACCAGAATGCGGCCTCTGGAGTACTAAAACCCAACAACAACATCGAAGAAAAACAAGAGTACAAGTCCTCAAAATTTCTTTGAAACTGTGTTGCATAGATTTGTAAATGCTGACATATTTAAACTCCTGGCTCAAGTTGACCCGCGTATGCTATACAAATTATTTTGAGCTTCCAGGCTCGGATAAAGTATCATATGATTCAATCAACTTAAGGTAATAGCGAGATGCAGCTGGCATATGGTTTAAAGGTAGCAAGTTGAAACCTGTACAGCAATGAATACCAGTCTTTATAATGGACACAGGGATGGTAATGGGACATAGTAATGTGATAATGATGTCCACTTCAACACCTGCTAATAGTTACATGCCTCGGCAGACAGGCTGGCAGGTCAATCTGTAGAGGGTGGGGAGGAAGAGGCTTGAGATATGAGTGCAGTGACCTGCTGCAGGAGCTCTGCTTGCTCCTTCCACCTTGACCATGTCATCATTTTTGCCCTCTAATCCCATATTTACCTACAATCGTAGAAAAGTGCTTGTAAGTTGTAACACCGATTCTCCAAAATGCATCTCTTTTGGAAGTAAGGCTAACATGGATGGAAGGGGTTTTTGGAATGTCTATGCACTTTCCTGTTATAGATGGGTACCAAAAGTATAGAAACTTAATTGACCAGTCTTTGATTCGGCCACAACTTTAGCTGAAATTCATGTGGTGCTGCCCAGTTCTTTACATTGATATTCTTGTTCCAAAACAGCTGCCCACGTTGTGTCACTCACTCATCAATCTCTTCTTCTTATCTGCCCATACGCACGCAGCAACAGCGCACCACCCGCTAAGAATTTCCCAGACATTTGCCATCAGGTTCTGTTTAGTGGTACTCAATTATATGTATGTACATGCCGGTACTCATTTGTCGCGGATACCAAACTTATGCACTAATATTTCTCGCCCATTTTCATGATACTAAAAATTCACACTCTTTTCAAAACAAAACACGCGCAGTTTATTACGTAGTATCTTTTATTTAAAGCTCATATTTTTTTTCAAGGTGTAGATAAATAAGTCCGAGATGAGGTGGCATGAAGAAACATACAAATGCATATAGCGAAAAGGACGGTTCAAAAGGTGCAGTCACGTTGATGAGCGACCAAATACGATGTGGCTTATCTGTCATACATCACTATTTTATTCAAGCCTCAAATCACGCCAGCCTTGCCTGTCCACCATTTTTATTATAAAACCTTTTACATAATCTCATCATCCTCCCACTACCTTGATCCGTTCCTTCCCCCCTGATCTCATCATACACTCTGCATTTTCAGCAATATGAGCATTACTAGCAGCCACAGTCGCGGTGGTAGCTATGGCAGTCAGTTTGGTGACACTACTTTAACTAAGGTATTCGTCGGTGGCCTTGCTTGGGAAACTCCTAGAGATTCCCTTAGACAACATTTTGAAAAGTATGGTGAGATTTTGGAAGCTGTTATTATCTCCGACAAGATCACCGGCCGATCCAAGGGATATGGATTTGTAAGCTTAAATCTTAGACAACTTATCATTTAACATGTATTGGCATTTTAAATATTTTTGTGTGAAAAATGAATTTTTTTTTATATTGCCAACTTTTCTTTTCATTTACAGGTTACGTTTAAGGAGGCTGAAGCAGCGGAGAAGGCTTGTGAGGACAATGCGCCAATGATAAATGGTCGCAAAGCCAACTGCAATCTGGCCTCCATTGGAGCCAAGCGCGACAAGCCTGTTATTATACCTGCATTGACTCCATCTCCATCTCCACAAAATGTCGCAATAAGTACTATCCAACCAGGACGCAACACCGTCCCCATCCCTGCAGTCGCTAACCGCGTTCGTTGGTATTATCCCGCTCCGCATCAGCAAGCTATTCCTTATTATGGATACTCACTAGCACCCACTGCTTATGTTGCACCAAACATGAACTGCAATCAAGTAAGCATTCTCAAATTATCTGATTTCCTAAAAGCTTTTTTATTTTTACTAATTTGATTTTTTGGGGGGGTGTCCAGAAAATGGGATTGTACAATGTAGGATTCTACAGCAATGGGCAAGTGTATCCAGTGGCAGCAGCTGGACATCTGATGATGCCAATGTACTCATTTTACCAGTACCATAATCAGCAAATGAGTTATCCGGTTCATGCATTTCCAGCAACTCATCGCATTCCGAAACCAACAGCTTTCTTACCCGGTAACCACGGTGCTATGGTCGGAGTTTGATACGGGAATCAGGAGACATCTAGTGAGGCAAGAAAGACTGTTGCATATCGAATATCATCAGAAAGAGTATAAGAGAGATCATCATATCATATTACAATGTACATTACACCATTCTGTGTAAAAATTAACACTTCTAATATACTCCCTCCGTCCCAATATCTTCTTCTCATTTGGTAGTTGTCACGGTTTTTAAGAAAATTAAAATTTGTGAGATAAAAGTAGGAAAGAGAATGAATGGAAAGTGAATAGATTGGAGATAGGATGTAAATGTGAGAGAAAAAATTTTCCATTTAAGGCAATAAGAAGAAAATTTTGAGACACAAAAAAAGGAAATGAGAAGAAAAATATGGGACATAGAAGTAATGTATTATTTATTCCATTAGTTTCATATTATTTATTTCAATTTTTTACTCCGTATAATACTTTTAGGTAATAGTTCATGTTATTGTTATGTCAGTCATGAAAATGAATGAAACAGTTCACTTTTTTTAACATCAAATCTTTCAATATTAGATAGAGTAGTGGGAGGTACAGGTAAAGATTAACCATATGGAAAAGAGAGCACACTTTATTAAAATTAGTGATAAAATTTTTTTTAGACAAAGCATAATTTTTATATGAATGGCTATACAACGCGGCCACTGCTGTAGCTTATTTTCCTATGAGCTATGAATTTCAACAATTAACGGAATTTATAGACAGTTATTTTCATTTATTGGTACGATTGTTAAATTATATTCGTATATGCAGCTTTATCCAATTACCTTGTTATTTTTTTGATATAGATGGTATGAGATAGAGACTAGAGCTCTTATTTGTTCCCTTCTAGGATATTTATGCGTGTGTATACGTTATACACAAGTTATATGCATTGCCTCTTATCTGAAGATATTATTATTATTATTATTAATTTTTTTTTTGGGGTGTGAAAGTCGATTGTTAATCACACACTCTTCCATTATCATGTAAACATTTTAGGCTTGTTTCGTCAAAATGAACTTACAAGTAATTTTTTTTT
>JAWWMW010001021.1:60679-85454 GCA_035048345.1 Echeveria elegans
TCTTCCAGTGATTCGATTCTTTCCTTGTGGGTTGCCATTTAGGAATGAATCTGGCTCTGGTTACCAATGTTAGGATCACAATACACAATAAAGGAAAGTGAAATATTTTATTGTTGTCTTCCTCTATTCTTTTTCCATCCTTAAGTAAAAAACACAGGAAACTGCATTTAAACTGTTACAACCAACCGCAACTGTTTGAACATCATTCCATGTATTTCGGGTTTGGCTTAAACGGTCTACTCGTCCTTCTTGGTCTATCAGCCAATAAATGGTTTATGAATTTGGTACTTATATACTCCAATTTGTGAGGACTGATCGATTTTTTCTAATCTCTAGACTCTAATGTAAGGTTTAAATAATATATTTATACAATAGATGAGGAGCAAGTATTTAATGTTGAATTCGACCGGTTCATATACGGATATGGTTCCATCCCGACTCAAAAATTCAAGCTTGTGAGTCATGATTGCATATCTATGTATAAGCTTGTCATTTTTTTCTTATTCTAGGGCGATGTGAGACATTTTGCTTATACTCAACACTTAATTTTGATCAAAATAGTTGTTACGTTTGTGAGATACGTTAGTAGTGTACTCCAGCCGAGTATAAAAGGGAGAGATAGGGAGAAGGTAGGGTGGATAGAGAGAGTCAAGAGAGATAATGGCCGAGTACACCTCCGATTATTTTGTTTCTTTACTGAAAGAGTTCTGGGATTTGGATAAAGAGCTTGATGGAGTGGAGTCATTTGGAGATGACCTGGAGCCCTCGATGAGAGGAAACGTCTGAAAAGTGAGATCAGAAACACTATAGGTGCTCTGAAGAGATTCCCCACATACTGAGCGGGAAAGGAGGAACACATTGAGTGGATTAACAAGTTCGTACACTTTTTCTACTACTTGTATACCAATTAAGCTGCACAATGGTGGAAAAAAAACACTATAGCGACGCGCTTAGAATGTCGCATTGGATGAATTTAAATATTTTACTGTTTATTTACACTATAGGTGCTCTGAAGAGATTCCCCACATACTGAGCGGGAAAGGAGGAACACATTGAGTGGATTAAAAAGTTCGTACACTTTTTCTACTACTTGTATACCAATTAAGCTGCACAATGGTGGAAAAAAACACGCTAGCGACGCGCTTAGAATGTCGCGTTGGATGAATTTAAATATTTTACTGTTTAAATTTTTAATTTAATTTTTTGTGAATTCTTTTTAATAATTTTATTTGAAATAATTAATTCTTATTTCTTTTAATAATTTCATAAAAAATCAAAAATTATTTAGGTTAGCGTCCACGTGGTCGCAAATTGATCAAACAATTCAGCGTCCACGTGGTCGCTAACTTAAATAAATTTTCGATTTTTTAATTAACAATTTAAAAATCCACGTGGACGCTGAATTGCTAATTAAAAATCCAAAAATTTAATGATTTAGCGACCACATGGACGCAATTTAATTAATAAATTATGTAATTAGTTTATTCATTTAGCGTCCACGTGGACGCTAAATAATTAAATTTTAAATTAATTTTATTGAATTTTCTGGAATTGTTATTTCCCGAAATTAGAGCGTCCACGTGGTCGCTGAACATTTTTGGTCACTAATCAGTGACCACGCTAAACGTATTTAGCGTCCAAGGAATTAGCGACCAGGGTTAGCGACCAGCGTGCCGAAATTAGCGACCATAATTGTTTTTTTGTAGTGTTTCTTCGAGAACTGGAACCTTCTTGTCGTCCAATCAATTCGATTGAAAACCGTCTGAAGTTTGCGGCGAGGAGTTGATGTTCGGAAGAAGTCGCGCCATTTCGGCGAGAGGTTTTGAAGAGTCGCCTCTCACCTCTTAAACATCAAATATGAAATAAAAACTTCAAACTATGGAAAGATTGAAACTTTTCCAAATAATACTCCTAATTAATCTAATCAACAACGTGTTATTTTTTCCACTCCTGGTTCATGTTTGTCTGTTTACTATGCTGCTATGTCAATCAAGTGAATGAATCAAACACTTTTTTTCTCACTCCTAGTCCCAACGCCGGAGACTGGAGACGAACGGCTCAAATCGAGCATGTGGTCATGGTCAATAGTCAACGCCTAAAAACTTCAGAAATGATTTTTTTGTTGGGGGAATTATCATAGTGAACCGTAATCTGTTTACACTTTACACTATTTATATTATGGCCTATTTACAGAATCGCCCCAAGACATATTTACATAACCTCCCTACTACTATCCATAAATACATAACCCGCCTTATTACTACTAGAAACGAAACTAAAACTTAAGCTAAATCAAGTAAAGCGGCATCCATGATCCATGCTTCTTCAAGCAGCCTTTAAATGCTGCTCTGCTCCAACGTGACTTCATAACAGCATTTAGCAAAGAAGCATGAGGAGGCTTTTCATACAATCATTTGAATATTTATAGAATTGTCGCACAAAGTATTTGTGCAATTCCTTATGACGACTCAATGATTGAGGCATACGTATAACATAAACAGTTGATGAATGGTGGTTATTCATCGTGTTTCTATGGAAAGAGTTACGTAAAACATGTTGCAAATCTGACACTTTGCAATGAAAAAGGATACAAAAAGAAAATATAAAAAAATTGATTCATAAGAATTTGATTCATACGTGATCGGCCGCATGCCCGCAACGCATCACATTATGAATATTGCGTTTCTGTACTTTTGAAGCAGGTAGCGGGAGTACTACTGTTGACATCTTAATTCTGCACCTACCAAAAACTGCTTTGCTCAGATACTTAGGAGCCGAAAGATTTTCTGAAGCCCTGGATATCCTTCAATCGGGCGCCATCATCCAGCTGCTGCACGGTCAGGTTTGTGCTGCTCAGTTACTTGTTTTATATATTTTGTTTGTTTCTTCACTTGCTGTGTTAAAAAGATCTGTTTTTTCAGGTCACATGTTGCTCAGAGCTTGCCGTGTTATTCGTTGAGGCACTAGTTAAAGGGAGGGCTTGTTGTGATGACACTTCTTTAGGTAAATTTTGATTTTCTATCAGTATGCTTGATTACTGTACTTCTAAAAAATCTTGAACTCCCGATTAGTTACACTGTCTTTCATTGGTTGCGCTATTTAGAGCGTATCAGGAAAATCTATCAGGAATTTCCTCAATTGTCTGTCCCAAATCAACTGGGGGACGATGAGGACATGCAACAGCTTTCTGAAGCAATCGGGGATGGTTGTTCTTTATTTTTGAAAGCTGCTATTAGGTTCGACTCTATACTTGGATTGTTACGCTTACGGGCCCCAGTTTCCAGTTTCTTTCATTTTGTACTTTCCAGAAAACAGCCAGTAGATGAATAGGAAACTGTGTTGAATAGCCTTGATTATTCTTGATCATCAGTTGGTTTTCAGAGTTTTGTTCCTCAAAGAATGGAGCTCCGGAGTTACATGCTATGCTTGCTGAATACATATACTCTGAATCAGTCGAAGTGGTAAGTTGATGTTTGACCCACTTGCTTCTGATTAAAAGTTAATTTCTTTTATACTGTACGTGTTGCCTTTGTCATTATAAATGTCCTGTAAATTCTTTGACAAAAATTCTTTGAGACTGATACTTGATGCAACCTTTCAGGACATGGCTAAAGTCTCGTTCCATTTTGTCAGAATAAACAACCCAAAGAAGTTTGCTTCTATTTTAGTTAATTTCATGGGAAAGGTCAGCCTCGATATATTCATGTTAGGTTTCATACATCTTAAGGCATCATTAGTCATCCTTATCAACCAATCAGTTCCCTGCCACACGCTTCATCTCATGTCGGTGTTTTCTTAAGCATAGTGTGTAGACATAGGGAATAAGTCAATTTTAAAGCAAAAAGTGTTCAGTTTCCATATGATTGACTTGACGACGCCGTATATTTTGCCGATTGTGCAGTGTTATCTAGGAGAAGATGATCTAGCCATGGCACGGGCAGTATTGATGTATGTGCATTCGAACTTTTCATTCTGTACGATGTACATTACTTCGCTCGAACATAATGGAGTAGCCAGAGATCTTTTTCTTATGGCACAAACAAATACTTTGGTACTGTATAATATTTCTGCATTCTGAAGCCTACTACTTCAAATGTAGCTATTAGATGGAATAGGCACAGTTTTATATGGAGTAAGACGTAAAAGC
Source organism: Echeveria elegans (assembly GCA_035048345.1). Classification (NCBI taxonomy): domain Eukaryota; kingdom Viridiplantae; phylum Streptophyta; class Magnoliopsida; order Saxifragales; family Crassulaceae; genus Echeveria; species Echeveria elegans. Next base: position 64,827 of record JAWWMW010001021.1, read on the forward strand.
CCCTTGGATGGAGTCTTCGGCGACTTATTCAAGGTAACAGCCAAACTCAGAAACAAAGGAGAAAAGCAAAAGAAATGTTTGTACAACTAACTGTGAGTCTGTGATGCAGATGATGGGGTAGGAAGTTTGAAACACTGGCGGACTCATCCTACTACTCTCAGGCGGAGCAACAGCATCAGCAACATACTCTGCTTGCCAGGGTGTGGGCGTCAAATGTATATATCATGGGAACTTCCCGGATTCAATCCAAAGAACACCCTGCCTCATCCATGAATCTATGTACCCCTTGTTGATCCGCTGCAGGAATGGCCCCATCTGGAATATTGAGTAGAAAAGTCCAAATTCGCAGCCCTACTAGTTTTTTTTATTTCGATAATGGATTACACGGGTATAGAATCGTACAAGATAAAATTATCTAGTACCTAAAATTCAACTCAAGCACAGCGTAGCCCTACTAGTTTTTAAATGGACAGTTTTCTCTGTTAACAAATAACATCCAAATGATGTGAATTTACGCGTCGCAAAGAGTAAACATTTTAAGTACAAATCTCCGTAAATGCAACTACGCCTCTAACACTAACAATATTTTTTATTATGTTAGAGTGTTACAACGTTTTTACCAATTCGATTGCACTCCCGTCGTCCCAACGGAAATTTTTCGGTGTCTTCATTCGATTTAATTAAGCTTTACAACGTTCTGCTCCATTTATAATTTATAATTTATAATTTTCAATTTTTTAATTCTTAATTTTATAATTTTTTTTGAAATCTACCTGATCAAATACAGTCAAATACAGCCAAATACGATCAGTTTGTCAAATACAGTCAAATACAGTCAAATAGTGATGTATATGTAGTGTAAATAAGGAGGATGTGGAGGAACATTTTTGTCAAAGTCTTATTGCAATTGGATCTTTAGTGAGGAAAATAAGAGAATTAGTGAGGGGAAGTGAGTGGTTGGTAAATGGTTGATGGTGATATTTTTTTATCTATCTATATAAAAGAATATCTAACTAACAAATCATACATTTATCAACAACATCTAACTAAATTCATACATTTACCGACAACATCTAACTAAAATCTCTATCACCTAACTAACCATTCCAACTAAATATCTAACTAATAAATCATACATTTAATAACAACATATAACTAAATTCATACATTTATCAATCATATATTTACCAACCATACATTTACCAACAACATCTAAGTAAATTCCTATCATTTAACTAAACCATTCCAACTAAAATTAAAAATTAAAATTAAAATTAAAACTTAAAACTCAAAAATTTAAAAATTTTAAAATTTAAATTTAACAAAGAAACAATTCCCGTCGGGAAGACGAGATTATCACTAGTATATATAGTATAGATTATAATTAACCTGGGATGTCGGTACACACCGATCGTCGGCCCCCATCTTCCAGCAACATATGCGCCGGAGCAAACACGACATCGTTCAACAATGAACTCCTCCTCACCACCACCGCCGCCGCCCACCTCCGACCCCTCCGCCCTAATCTCCAACATTACCACCATCCTCACCACCTCCCCGACACCATTCGAAACCCTAACTCCCTACCTCCCACACCTCACTCCCCCAATCCTCACCACTCTCCTCTCCTCTCTCTTCCGCCGCCACAAATACTCCCTCTCCAAATCCCTCCTCACCTCCTTCATCTCCACCGACTCAAAACGCCACCTTTTCCACCGCTCCATCCTCTCCCTCTCTAAACCCTCTAAACCCTTATTCAACACCTCCATCTCCGCCTATGCCCAATCCGGATACCCCCAACTCGCATTAGAAATCTTCTACAAAATGAAAAGACTAAACCTAATGCCCCAAATCCTCACTTGCAACATTTTGCTCAATTCCTTGGTAAAAGACTCTTGTTTTCATTCCATATCATTGTCTCGGGAAGTTTTTGATAGTTTCATGAAGTTGGGTGTTAGGCCTAATGTCTCCACTTTTAACATTTTGGTGTATGGGTACTGCGTGGAGTCGAGGTTTGACAAAGCTAAAGAGGTTTTAGTGTTGATGGGTGAGTCGAATGTGGAGCCAGATAATGTTACTTATAATACCATATTGGATGCGTTGTGTAAAAAAGGGAAGTTGAGTGAGGTGAGGAAGTGTTTGGAGGATATGAAGGGGAGAGGGTTGAGTCCGAATAGGATCACGTTTAATGTTTTAGTTTCGGGGTATTGTAAAGTGGGGCGGGTGGATGAGGCAGTGAGTGTGGTTGAGTTGATGAGGATGAATGAGTTGACGCCTGATGTGCGGACTTATAATATGTTGATTAGTGGATTGTGTAGGAAGAAAAGGGTGATAGAGGGTTTGAAGATTACAGGTGAGATGGAAAGGTTTGGATTGGTTCCGGATGTTGTGACGTATAATACGTTGATTAATGGGTGTTTTGAATGTGCGGAGGATGAGAAAGCATTAAAGTTGGTTGATGAAATGACATTACAGGGAATGGAGATGAATGCGGTGACTTATAATGTATTGATTAAGTGGGCTTGTAAACAAGGGAAAATGGATGAAGCGAGTGACAGGGTCAGTAAGATGGAAGAGAAGGGTCTTTTTCCAGATTGTATTACATACAATACACTTATAAATGGGTTTTGCAAAGCTGGAGATTTGGGGAAGGCATTTCAAACGATGGCGGATATGGGTAAAAGAGGCTTAAAGATGGATACTTACACCTTAAACACTTTCCTTAATACTCTTTGCCAGGAGTCAAAGCTTGATGAAGCGAATGAGTTGTTTGACACTGCGAAGACGCGTGGCTACTTGATTGATTATGTAACATATGGAACCTTGATTATGGGTCATTGTAGGATGGGAAACATAGACAAGGCTTTAGAGTTTTTCAGTGAAATGAAAGAGCATAATATTATTCCCAGCATCGTTACTCATAATGCAATCATTAAAGAACTATGCCAGTCAAAACGAGTCAATGATGCAGTGAAGACGCTGAACGAGATGCTGCAGAGTGGTTTAGTGCCAGATGAAATCACGTACAATACAATAATTCACGGGTACTGTTGCCAGGAAGAAGTTGAGAAAGCCTTGCAGTTCCATGATATGATTGTTCAAAAAGATTTCAAGCCTGATTTATACACGTGCAATATTCTTCTTCACGGACTCTGCAGAGATGGCATGTTAGAGAGAGCATTGAAGTTATTCAACATGTGGATATCACAAGGAAAAGCAGTAGATGTTGTTACATATAACACATTGATATATGGCTTAAGCAAACAAGGGAGAATGGAGGATGCAATTGGTCTCCTCGGCGAAATGAAAGCAAAAAACATAGGTCCTGATGATGCGTCATACACCCCTATTATTACTGCCCTGGATGAGGCAGTCCGTAACAAAGAAGCGGATGAGATTAAGGCAAACCAATTTGAATCTGAAAGTCTAAACGACTCTTCCATCCAAATGGACAGGCGACAGACAGATACTTCTAAGCATGTGGATGATCATGACTCCTATCCTGTTTCAGTTGCGACATCAGATGAAATTATCAGACTGTGTAAAGAAGGGAAATTCAAAGATGCAATGGTTAAATTTCGAGAGGTGTCTCAGAATGGTGTTAATATGAGTAAGTCTGCTCATATCGCATTGATGAATGGGCTTGTCAAAAGGCGAAAAGCCACGTTTAAAAGAGCCTACTAGAGTGTAAATGCTATGATAAATTCACTTCATTATTGGTGGAGACCTGGCAGATGAGCGCCCATCTACTTGGCTAAACTGACACATATCAAGCAAGGTAAGATTTTTCAGTTCATAAGTAGAGTAGACTTATACTGCTCATATTGCATTGAAGAATGGGCATATCAGAAGGCGAAAAGCCACATTTAAAAATGCCTACTAAACTGCTAGTGTGACGTTAACTTCACTCCATTGTTGGTATAGAAAACCCGGCCAACAAATTTATTACACTTACCTGGAACAGGACTTGGCTAAAGGGTTTCAGACCATGCGAGGTAAGATTTTTCAGTTCTTATAGGAAAACTAAGTAAAATTGATTCATACTGATAGCTGTAGTCATTATATGGTGATTCATGTCTTACTGGATGGTTTCTTTCAACATTGCTTGCAAATATACTAGTTGGTTCTGTTTATAGTCATCAATTCTTGGTGTCAAAAAAATATGATACGAATCACATCTCGTTTCTCCAAGTTTATATTTTTTATTTCTGTTTGAGCTATGCAACTTTTTTATAGAAATTTCAAATTCAATTTGAAACAAATTGAAGTGTCTTTTCATATTGTAATGTCTTTAAAATCTGAATCAAGTCGCAGCAAGTTTACTTGCGGGCTTTGCAATAATATCCATGGCTCTATCAGCTTTATGAAACACGCCATTCATAGAAGTTTTGTGTGGGGAGATGAACCTTTTGTTTTTGCATTTATAAAGTGATTCTGTAATTGCTTTTGTTGAGTATGATTACTATTTTTCCACCTGGCTAAACCAAGTTGTCATAGTTTCGACATTCTAATCATTGTCTCTTTATCAACGCAGGTCCAGATATTTGATAAAAACTCGAAAAACAGTGCTGCTGTGCTTAAGCAAGTATAGAGATGGACCACAGACTTCTCAGCCTCATTCTTGTATGAAGCTGACTAGTCGCTGATAGACTTAGCTGTACAAAGTGACCCTCTTTTCTAGCAAAGCCCGAAGACCATTTCATGAAACCCCGGCTGCTAAAGTTTTCAGGAACCTTACCCGAGCAAATCTTGTAACCATCAAACACAAGTATCTAGAGCGTGCAAGTTCACCTTGAGCACACTGCAATTTTTGCCCATTCTGAATGCTTGTCTGAGGTTTTGTTAGCAGATAATGTCGGCCATCAGTTAAATCATCTGGGATTCCTGTGATTGATCCTGATTGTTATAGTTGTACATGAATGAAATCCCTTACAAAAACACGGAGAATTTTCTTTTGATTATTTTATTACATTCCGAGGACCAGCTGGTTAAACTCTAACTCGGCAACGCAATAGAAATTAGAGAAAAAAAGTCAATCAAAATGAGTCTTGTTATAATCTGTGGACCAAAAATATATACAAAAAGTCAAAATGGGTAGAGAAAAACGAAAACTGATAATAAAAAAGCGTGTGGAAGGGAGGAGTGAGTGGATTGAAGTCCAACTAAGCTAAGCTAATAACGTGTGGACCGTGCCATGTCATGTTTATTCAATGATTTGATTTGATGATACTCAATAAATTAAAGCTAAGTTTGGTTGCAGAAAAATTGTGAGGAAATAAAAAATTAAAGAAAAATGATTTTCTCATGAAAAAGTTGTAAGAAAAATTTGAATTCTTTTTGCCTATTTTTTTTCATTTTTTTTCTTGCAACCAAACCACACATTTCATTTTCACTCAAAATTTTTCTTTAATTTTTTCTTTCCTCTCCTTTTTTTCCGCAATCAAACAGGACTAAAGAGTATGAGAAATATTGTAAATGAAAATGGTGCATACAGACATTTAAAGAATATGGATGTGTCATCTTTTCTTTTTAGTTGAATATGAATGACAATAACGCGACTGGATCACACTTTAAGCTTGATAACCTTGACCAGTATAGTCCTAATTTCTCACTTATGAGACATGTTTCTAATGTGTTATGTGTATATACCTTACCGACATTCTTTTTATTTTTGATGACCTAAACACTCTTTCGAAAAACTGCAAAGGATTTTCATATTATCCATAAATCAAAAGAAGGATTTTCTTTTCGATAATTTCAAAAATAAATAAAATAATTAATTAATACACAGTACATATGAAAGATTGGAAAATGAAACAGAAAACAAGACACAAGTGCATATACCATACGTTGACGTACGTACGTGGAAGTGGTTAGTAGGGTCAGGTTGGGTGGAGAACCGCTCAAACTCGTGTCCCTCGATGCCACATTTCCACAACCTTAATTTGCATGTATCTGCTCTGCTGGAATCACCAAGAATTCAACGAATTATATATATTAATCACACCAACATAAAAACATATATATCAGCTGTTTCTTTACAACATTATTATAATAATAATCTCAACGTCATGCATGCAATGCAACGCAATGCATTATTAGCGTCACCCACTTACTATATATACAACACTTTCACACACATAGTTTCATTATCACTTGCACAGTCACAACCCGTATCTCATTCTCGATCTATCTATATCTCCATCTCCATCTTCATCATCATCATCTCCATCATGCGAGGCCAAATAGAAGAAGTCAGTGGCAACTATTCCACTAGATCAGCCCAGCTCAACATAGTCCCTAACCCTAACACAATCAGCTCTTTCTCATCAACCACCTTCTCCACTTCACCCTCCTCCAACTCACCGCCATCTTCCTACACCTCCCCCACTCCCTCTTCTCCTCCTCCTTTACACCATCATGTTGTTGTAATGAGCCCTTGCGCTGCTTGCAAAATCCTTCGTCGTCGTTGTTGCGCTGAAAAATGTGTATTGGCACCTTACTTCCCCCCTACAGACCCCCTTAAGTTCACCATTGCTCATAGAGTATTTGGTGCTAGCAATATCATCAAATTCTTGCAGGTATAGTCGTAAACCACGCCTATTTACAAAGAAAAACGTAAAAATACCGATTATATATAAACCATTAATTTGACAATTTCCCATATGTATAGGAGAAAGAGTCGGTGAAAGTGACAAAAATTAAATGGAACTTTTGTTTAGAAAAATAAAATTAAAATTGTAGAAACTAAGAAGTCTTCTTTGGTCGCCCAATTTTATTGACAAGTCATTTATATTTTGGTTAACAGGATCTCCCAGAGTCACAAAGGGCAGATGCAGTTAGCAGCATGGTGTATGAAGCCAATGCGCGTCTCCGTGACCCGGTATACGGCAGTGCTGGAGCAATATGCCAACTCCAAAGGCAAGTAAGCGAACTACAAGCAGAGTTAGCAAAAGCGCAAGCGGAGATTGTCGCGATTCAGCTACAGAAGTCCAATCTACTTGCTTTGTTTTGCATGGATATCGATGATGGCGCTTTATCTGATTATCAAGACCAGGTCATGATCAGTTATGGACAAAATCTACTGGATGGCATGAACCAGAATGTAGCTTATGACGATGTGATTGGAAATTGCGCAGATAACTCTTTTGATAATAACTTGGAGTCTCTTTGGGAGTGAAGATTATTATTTTTGTAGCTAGAGAGAACTTTAGGCTCTGTTTGGTTGCGAGGAAAAAGAAGAGGAAAGGAAAATTTTGAGTGAAAATAAATTATGTGTTTGGTTGTAAGGGAGAAAATACAAAAAATAAACAAATTGAGATCAAATTTTCCTTACAACTTTCTCATGAGAAAATCATTTTTCTTTAATTTTTCATTTCCTCACCATTTTCTCTGCAACCAAACGGGGCTTTAGAGAGACCTGATTTGTCATTCTCTCCCTCTTAAGTTTAGGGATGGTTTTTTTTTTTAAATAAATTTTAACGGAGACACAATTACAATGTGGTATATCTTTTTATTTATTTTTCACATCAAGCAATTTCATATAAGTCTATTTAAAAAATTGCGTTATATATTTGGCTTCTGCAATGACCTCAAAACTTATAAAAGTCGATCATGTGGAAAATGAAGTGCATTTATTTGTAAGTATATGTACAAGTCACTATGGACTATACGACTAGAGTATATATATATATATATATAACTTGACTAGAGTTGTAAAATTTTGAATATAAGGAGATATTGCAATATAGTCCCAGGCTGTTCAGCCAATTTATATGGGGCCACACACCCACAAATGAACATGCAAGTTAAGCTAGTGTCACTCATCCCCACATTCATTCCATTAACCCGAAGCTAGCTACCTCACAAATAAATGTAGCCATGAACGTAGGTAGGTCGACATTTAATCTCCTCCATTTCAGAGAGTTATCACATATACACACACACCATACATCCGTGTCTATCCGAACCACATCCACTGATACCGATACGATCATTATAATTACATCTAGTCTATTTCTGATGAGATGGTTTATCATTTAAAGAAAAATGCATATTGTTTTTTAAAACCCACCTTGAGCAGCTTTAGCACCCACCTCCACTTATGCAAGTAGTTTCATAGGCATGCACCGATTTTGTTGAGTATCGGTTTCCGTTTTCCTGTATTTCATATTCATACACGACTCACTCGATAGGTTGTTGATGAGTTAAATTGCAAGTCTCGATATGTCTACCAAATGGAATTTAAATCATCAATGCAAATGCATATGTCTACTAACACACATTTATGTTAGTTCATATGTGGAAAGTCATGCATGCATCGCAAACTTCTTTCTGGAAAGGACGGTTATTTAATATCAATGGGAATGGGAATCTATATACGTATGAATAATATGAACTTTAATGCGGATAGCTAGCAACATTTGTGCCATAGAGACACATTTTTTAGTGTAGTCTGTGGAGAGATTTTAGATTAGGGCTGGGTGAACTTGTTATCATACATCCATCTCTGTTGTTAGTATTTTGCGGTTTTGAACTCATTTTTTCACTACAACAGTTAACAGTACTCCCTGCCCTAGTGGTAGTGGCAAACTGATTGTTGTGTTTGCGCGGGCTGATGATCTGACCAAGGAACAAACCGTTTACAGGTCAGCCGCTAATTTAGGTTTTGATAATAATCTGCCAGTCTTCAACCACTTGTAGTCGTCTAGAGAGCACATCCACATCCAAATACAAGCCACAATACCAAGTCTTGAGAGTTTTTTAGTTGTAAGCCACATGCATCAATGTACTGATACTCCAGTTGTAAAACCGCGTTGAAAATAACTTATGTACCATACTCATATAAACATTCCTTCAGTGTACAAGGGAACTAATGATCCAAATCAGATCTCGCAAGCTGTATATAACCCAAGCAAACAATATTCATTTTCCATCGTCGCTACACAATCTCATCTCAAGCATTGTTTGTAACATTAACATCATTTGTGTCAAATGGAGATAAGTCATCTAATATGCTGGGTGATGCCCTCCATATCCGGCATGATGAGGACAGATAGCTCAGGTTTACAACAAGTGCATCCCTACACATGTTTAGAAACCGTATGCTTTTCTAAACCCTGTGCAACGGAGATACAGATCTGAACTCCCACCAAAACCTTTATAAGCAAACTTGAGATCTAAAATATTGCATCTGGATTCTGGCCCCCCTAACATGACAATTCAACCGACCAATAAAGAAAAATCTAGTAGAATGATGTCTTTCAGATATTGCGAGCAAGTTTACTTTTCTCTTCAAGTGAAAAACATATATCAACCACATGATATGTGCACATTTTATAAATAATTACCTGGAACTCAGAGAGTGATGGAGCTACATTTATCAAAAGGAGCCTAGTTGCTTCACAAATCCCCGTTCGTAGGCCATGACTGAAATTATAATATGAACAGGGCCAGGAAATAAGGAGAAGAAAAAAATCAAAAAAGAGGTGCAAACATGAAGGACTGGACTAAGGTAATAATCTCGAAAACTGCCCAATAAATGCTGGAATGGAACCCCTATACAACCCTCGTCTTCCAATGTCTGGAAGCTTTGCAATAATTTCCGGGAATGAAAGCGTTGATGCTTGCACTCGAGTCTGGATGACATATAAAAAAAATATAAGAATGCTAATTAGAACATGGCCAAGACTTTATGCTTTGCATATAACCACACAATAAGTTAAAAAATGCTCAAGGAAAAGTTAACCACCCACACTCGAATAACTAGCCAAGCAGGACACTGGATATGACAAAAACCAAAAGATATCCAAATACATAGACCATTTTGCATGATCACAAGTTACAGATGAACTACAAATCTTAAGCCAATTTGACTCTAGACAGTTTATGCTGGGAGAAAGAGTGTGAATCAGATATTAAAAATTAAATAAGACTATTATTTGCGCTTCAGCTTTACCTAGCTTTCCTACTTACATAGCAATGGGAGTGGCCGGTAAAAATTAGAATTTTTTTTTGAGATTCCTATATTTTGTCAGGCTACATGCTGTCGAACTTAAATGAAAACAATATGACTTGTATTGGATCATAACATACTATCATAACATACTAAAGGTTGAAATAGACTACTTGAACTGAAACACAATGTCACAGAGGTAGGTTACTGCCTTGATTGTGTCAAACGGATACAAGAAGGATGTAGAGAGTGCAGAAGCGAGCCCTCCAGAAAATGCAGACTTAAGTACGTTTCCGGCTGGTATATTGACAGATGCTGGAACAGCAACAACAGTAGCAGCTTCAAACCAAATACTCCTGTATACACAAAAAGAGGCAATCAATATGCTTTGATGTACCAAATAGAGCTTAAATCGCCTTTTTGCGTTTTTTGTCAGTATGTTTGGTAGCAAGTATTCACTTAGCAGAGTATAAGAAATTTAAAATACCCTCCTTTTCTTCTTAACATGCAAAATCCTGCTTATAACCAAATGGCTAAATGACTGCCATCTTTCTTACTCTCTAAAGGCTTATATGTCAGTCACGAATTGTATCTGTTCTTACAAATCTTAACAAAGAACTATTTTGAGGAGATCAACATTTGAAAAGAATGTCAAGTAGCTATCAAGCACCAGCGTAACTTACGGTGGATCATCTTCTAGCCGATCAGATGGGAGAAGTAGCATGAAGTTACGGAAGTGACCATATGAAATGGATTCTTCCGTTTCTGCATTAAGAAACCGCATCATCACAACAGCATTATCTTCGTTTGCTGGGAGTCCCACATTTTTTAGAGAAGCTAGAACTTCACTGTTTTGCAGTGTTCCAGACTTGCTCAGACAAAGAGATGTATATGCCCGGAGAATTGTTGGTTCCTTTTGTTCCATAAAGGGCAAAAATTGTTTCCAACCAAATGATTTGCAAAACATGTGACTTCTTGTCAGGCGCATTAAGTCTCTTGCATATCTTTGCGGTATTTTTCTCTTTCTCATAGCAGTTTCAAGATCTTCCAGGGTAACTTGACCATCACCATCTCTATCCAGCTCTTAAAAGAATGTTTTACCTGCATCAACACGTTATAAGGGTTGTCATCACGAACATCACTAATTAGGTTCTGATAAGTAAAAACTAAAAGGGCAATCACCCCGAGATTATAGCTACAATCCATCACAAAGGACTGCGCATCGTCTGGTAGCAAGAATAACGGACACATTGAATTATAGAATACTATGTAAACAGCCAAATAGTGTCGTAACCAATCATATACACTGTCAACATTCATAAAAATTCCCTTCGATGAATACTCTGTATGACATTGAGAACTTCTGCGTGTCAGCATTCTAAACAATACAATAATCAGCACAAAGGCGACACACAATAACTTCATTTAAATAATAAAATCATGAATGAATGATGCTAACTTCTTAAGCAAATGAGAAAACGTAGTATCGAAGGTTGTATAACTCGCATCAAATATAAAATGTGGATTGGAAGTATCTATGGTATTTATAACAGTATTTGTGATTTCTACCTTCAGATTCTGTGTATCTAAAAAAAATCTTGAACTGAGAAAAGTTTCTTCTTGTCAGGGTGATCTTGAGAAGATTTTCCCAATTGCGGCACAAGTTTGATTAGTTCAGATAATGAGATTGTGGATAATATTGATCTCAGATGCTCAACATTTGACAAGGGAACATCAAACATCCTAGTAGCCTGCTTTGGTGGTGCGGTGTTAGCTGTTTCTTCTTCTTTGACTGCAGATGCGCTATCATCATGTTCATCTTTCACTGAGTCCTCTTCAACCATACCAGATGCCACACCACCTACTCTAGCAAAATTAAAGTTCCTCAAGAATCCATGAACATCTGATTTCCTACCCTTTAAAATATTAGAAACTACCTTAAAATGATTCTTATGAGTGTTAGACTTATCACCAGAATATTGTTCCACACTTACTTTCACAGATTCATCAGACTTCTGAAAATTCTGGGTTACCTGTTCAACAGCAAGATCTATCAACCACAGGGTGTGTTTACCGTCTTTCTGCTTCACCACATCATCCTGAATGCCGCTAACAACCCAAAATTTATTGATATTTTTTTATCACTTGACGATGTAGACGCTTCTTCCGGAGAGTTCAAGAACTGATACTTGTCATCCTTGTTGCCCATCTTTTGAACCCTCTTCTTGCCAACTTTGAATGGACTTGACAAAGCCTGGAAAATACCAGCAATGAGGACTGACCACGTCATTGCCAAATCCATGCATTTCGTACAAGAATGCTGTTTTTGAACATCACTCTTCTCTTTTGAACCCTTCTTTGACACTTAGGATCTATTGTGATCATGAGGCCAAACCATCTCAGCAAACGCCTCTACCGGAATCCTAACTGACAGTCCCTTCTTTTTAACATCAGCATCATGACAAGAACCCTCACTCATTTTCCCTACAGATAAATTTTGAACCTCGCCATTCTTCCTAGGACTAAAATCCATATGCGTATTCCAACTGACATGACCAAACCAGCAGCACTCAAAATCCTTAGCAGCCTTCTTAATACCCAATTCCAAGGGTGATAACATACACTTTAACAGCATTTAAAGAGTTAAAGATGCCTCCCCAGGATCATTTCTAGATACCATATCTACTAAAATCAACTACAAAACTCCCAAATGCATCCACAAACAAACAAAACAGCTATAGCAGCACCGATTGAACCAATCGAAAATCACGTTCAATAAAAGAAAGAACCTCAACCCAGAAATATTAAAGCTGTAGAAAAACGTGAAGCGGAAAACCGAAACCGTATCCGTGAAAACCTATCCAAATATCGGAGAAATCAAGAGCGGCGATTCGGCAGCTAACAAAAAATCTGTAAAACAAGAAAATCTGCATGTGAAACGGACAGCAAAGGATGAAGGTATGGGAGTCCGTTGGTTCGTTCTCAGTAGCAGCACCGATGAGAGTCGAAAATGCGGTTAGGCGATGTAAAGCGGGATCTTATTTACAGGGAGGAGGTGTTTGCTGATGGAAAAGAGGTGCGCGAATCAGAATCTGAGAGGAGGCGGGTGTGGTGCGGCGATCGGTTGAGGCTTGAAGATGAAGACGGAGGTGAGGGTGAGGGTGAGGGCGAGGGTGATTATAATATGGGAAGGGTGTGATTGTAATTATGGAAAATACCGACATTGTGAAATTATCAGTTCCATTATTCCATATTATAAATAGATCACTCGTCGTCCTGACACTGATACGGCCGAAATATGCGTTTATTGTCTCGCTTTCAAAAAAATTATAAATTTAATAGTTTTGATTCGGATGTCTCTATTAATGTTCACAAACTTTCCGATGTTTTTCGCTCCATTTTTCTTCATCTACGATTCTCTATTTTTTGAAAATATGGAAAGTGAGGCATGAGTTTAGCAACGAATGAGACTGCTCTAGAAAAGACAGGTGCGTCACAAAATTGATGAGTTTTACTGATGACTGTTAAAGTTTCTCCGTTGAATGGGTGATGGTGGAAATGAGTTCATAAGGTTTTAGCGACGAGCCGACGACTATTAAAGTTTCATCGTTGAATGGGTGATGGGAAAGGAGGTCATAAAGTTTTAGCGACAACTGTTAAAATTTTGTTGTTGAATTGAGAGGACGATGATTAAAGTTTCGTCGCTGAATGGAAATGTCATAAGATTTTAACGATGACTGTTAAAATTTCGTCATAGAAAAGAAGGTTATAAGGATTTAGGGATGAAAATTTTTATGTGTAAATGTGGGGAAGATAGATAATGTGAAATAGGTGACGTGTGTAGTTGTTGGATATGTATCTGCAAGAGGCAGGCAGAGCGCCAGTTGTTTTGAAATCTAGTGTTGCGCTGCCACTCGTAGCACCGTAACTTCGCATCTATTTTCGACATCTTTCAGGTCCGAATATGATTTTGACGTAAACTAAAGAATTGTAGCTCTTTGAATCAGCTTTCCAAAGATATATAGAACGTTTTCAACGGACAAGTAATGTATTCACAGCAAGCTCCCTAAGCACCAAAGGTCAAATCTGTTTGTTCAATGTTGTTTTAAACTGAACCGTAACTTCGCACCCGTTTTCGGAACCCTTAGGCTTAGAATCTAATTTTGATGTAAACTAGAAAATTGTAGCTATTTGAATCAGCTACAGTTCTTTAGTTTACGTCAAAATCAAATTCTGAGTCAAATGATGCCGAAAAGATGAAAGAAGTAACAGTGCAGCTACTTGCGTGGTTGCACCAGATCTGGTTCCATATTTTTTGTAGCACTTTAAATTTCAGCAATAACTTGTGCTCTTTTGAAGGGATTTCATTGGTTACTTTTTTATTTTTCCGTTTTTTTATGAATCGTTTTAATTGTTTTATGGACTATATTCGTCGGAATTGAACAAATTAATCAATGTAAAATATAACAGGTTAAGTAAAGGCATAGTTAAACGAAAATATTAATTACAGATTGAAAAAGTACTTATGGCATATGCACCCATGCCAAAATATAGCACCTCCTCATTTAGCACTTTCTCTCATTTTCTTCAAAATCAAGCACAACACATGACATGTGTATCAATGTCAAAATGTAGCACCTCCTCATTTAGCACTTTCTCCTATTTTCTTCAATTAAAGCACAAAATGAGAGGTGAGGTGCTAGAGGAGGTGACTCTAGCACATCTCTCTCATTTTGTGCTTTAATAAAAAATGTACTCCCATTGTCCCAAAATATAGTCCCTTAAACACATTTTCTCTCCAATATATTTACTTTTCACACATTCTCTTACCTACTTTTATCTCACATAATCTTTTTTTTTTTAAATTTGTAGCTCCTTTCGCACCTCCTCTAGCACTTCACCGGTGCATATGCCCTTAGACTCGATAACACAGAATCAAAATGCAGAAATGGAAATACTCCAAGTTCTGCCATCGCCTGTCAAGCACCCAGCTCCGCAACCACAATGCTAGACATCGGAAAACATAAAGAAAAACCATCACGCTTCACTTCTTCTTGGCTTACCTTGGCACCTGTTGGGTTGGGTCCTTCTCAACACTCTTGATGACTCCAACCGCAACACTGCACCTCATGTCTCTCAATGCGAAACGTCCGAGAGGAAGGTGCTCGGGAGAAAGTCTCCACTACCATGGGCTTAGTGAGTATCATCTTAACCATACCAGATCGCCTGTCAATCTTGGTCAAGATTTCAGCGGCAATGTCGGACGTGTGGCAGTCCAGAACCGGAGCATATACATTGCCAATTTGTCCAGGGTGGTTCATGATGATGACTTGGGATGTGAAGTTTGCGGCTTCCTCAGCAGGATCATCCTTAGAGTTGGATGCAACATGCCAACGCTTGAGATTCTTAAAAGCAACATTCTTATCATTGAATCCAACATTGTCGCCAGGGCGTGGCTTCACCGTGCACATGGATAATGCCCAGATGTAATAATGTCTGGGGTTAATCAACCGAAATCATCATCCATTAAAATATTTTTTATCAATAGTCATCCAAATAAAAATAATTAATTCAATAAACACTCATACATTGACAATTTATTTAATAAAAGATAACAAATAAAATTATAAAATTATAAAATTATGTTAAAATTCATAGACGTTCAAAACAGTAATTTAAAACTATTATACAATACTAGCTACGCTCCCGTCGTCCCGACGGAAATTTTTTTCGTATTTACATCCGATTCTCCCTAAGTGTTAAATGTTTTCTGCATAATTTTTTATTTTAATGTTTATTTTTAAATTTTTTACGTTTTATTTTTAAATTTTTGCTTATATTTTTTCCGTATCTCCACCCGATTACTTTTTATTTTTAATGTTTATTTTTAATTTTTTAATTTTTTCATATTATTTTATGGTATTTGAAGTTTGGGGCTTCAAGAATGGGCTTAGGAAGGTTAATGGGTAATGAGTAGTTTAGTCATTTTATTAGTTTAATGAAAGATAATTATGTCTTTTTACATTTGATTTTAGGTATGTTTTGCTATTTATTTATAAGAATAGATATCACATTTGGGTTCATATTCAGAACAATAGCTAATTTGACATTAATAATAATAATAAAACTACGTCGTTTGATATAATATCTTGTTTGAAAATAACTGAACTATGTTCTAATTTCTTAGTAAAGTCACTTTGTGCCAAACACAGGTCACAGGTGTTATATAATTACCAAATCGTCCAAGTACTTTTGTTCTTAATCTTAAGTCATTAAACGATCCACAAGGTCCTCAAACTTCCTAAGCCGCCATATCAGTAACACCTTCATGATTACAATAAGGAATATTAATAAGTCAATTGATTTGTGCGTAATTATTGGTCACTAAAAAAAGATTTTTTTTTATAGAGAATTTATTAAAAGGATCCAAACCGTCTGGATCATGGCGAATACAAGGGGAATGAACAGCCTGACCCCAAGGTTAGATCAACCGGAAATCAAGCCACCACAACCAAGATAAAACAGGCAGCCTGACAAAAGGCTGAAAGAAACAAGCAGAAATCACACAAGGCAACAGGCCTAAAAACACAGGGGCAAACAGCCTGCACAGGGTCCAACAAGCTGGACCAAAGAAGGAGGAGAAGCAGATGACACCAACAATGGTTATTCTTCTTCTTCTTCCCAACACATGACTTCCGCAATCTCGATGAAGGAGACTTTCTTCCGGGCTTTCCCATTACCAGATTTCTTCCCATTGGCATGATAAACAAAATCTGAGTTCTCTGAAGACTTCTTGCTCCGAGATGATTGCCTTAACCCCAAACAATTAGAGCCATCAGCAGAGATGGCCTGGGGATCAGAACAAGTGGTAAGGAGACCAGATTTAGCAGGTTTCTTGCCTTTATTCTTTCGTTTCTTCTTTGTCCATTCACTGATGGGAGGCGAAACACTCCCAGACTCTGCCACATGGATAGCTGGTTCTCCAATCTGGTCAGTAGAGATGGTGGTCACCGGGTCCACAACCGTAGGACATTTGTAGATCACCAAAGCCTTAGACATATCATGTCTTTCAGCCACAACAGTTTGAGAACAAGTCTCTTCTGCCAGAGGATTTGAAAATTCTTTTTGGGGTGCGATTTGGGGTCACGCTCGATTGGTAGCAGCAAGGTCCAATGAAGACTCATCGACGAATGTGCCATCGGACTTTGAGATCCATCATGTTGTTGAGTTGAACACTCCAAATGACACGTAACTTTCCCGCCGTTTGATATGAAAGTTAGTGAGTGTATACACCTTGCCAGGATAGGGGCTGGGGAAGGAAATTTGACAGGGATATGTTGAAGTACCGAGAGAGGCATTGTCCCACCAAGGATGAACTGTTGCGATGCCTGATTCCTGCTCTGCCGAATTACAAGACATCTTTCAAATGGCCCCAGATCAGAGACTATGCTTGGTTCGACAACATACCGCGTAAGGAATTGAGCATTGAGAAAGCTGTTCAGAATTGGGTCCAAATTGACGGGGAACGATTAAGGTTTTCAGGAGGAGGTGTGCTATGTTTCCTCGTGGTGCAGATGCATACGTAGTAGATGATATTAATGAACTCATTCCTCTGACCACTGGCCAAATCAGAACAGCCGTAGATAAAGGGTGCGGTGTAAGTTTACTACCATTGCATTTTCATGTCATGATCTTCTAGTTTGCACCAACTTTCAGGTTTCAGTGCTACTAGTATCTGTTCACGGAATTTGATTTAGTTTTTGTAGTAAACCGTACCTATCTTCAAATTGCTGGATTAGGTTGCGAGCTGTGGGGAGCGGAGAGATATTATTGCAATGTCTTTTTGCACCAAGAGATACACATGAAGCTCAAGTTCAGTTTGCATTGGAGCGAGGAGTTCCTGCCATTATCTCGGTATTATGGGTTCACAAAGACATGCATCCATATATATCCTGCTAGGGCTTTTGACATGGCTTATTGTTCCCGCTGCTTAATTCCTTGGTTTAAGTATGGTAAGTTGCACGAGAAAGTCAGAGATGTTTGCTGAGAAAATATCACTGTAAAAAAAAACCTGATAATCATCTTTACACATGCGCTGATGGGTTGTGCTTGATTGAAGTTGATAGAGAATATCAGGACGGGTGTGAAGCATTTTCAACAATCCAAGGACATATGATCTCATCATCCACGCCAGCAATCTTATAAGCATCTACCAGGACAGGTACGTACACAGGCAGTGATCATTCCCTAGTCATGGATGGAAACTAAATAAATTATTAACTTCTTTTTTCTCGTCTCAAGGTGTGACATTACATACATTTTACTGAAAATGGGACCGAATATTACGACCGGAGGGAACGATTCTATTTAGGGACACGGTGGAGGTCCGAATGCTTACAAACGGAATGAAGCTTGTCTTTTTTCTTTTACAGTTATACACACACAAACAAGCCCACTGTTTCACTTTTGTGTGTATATAGAAGCCAACTAACTATGAGATCCTTCCAAGCAGTTAGTATTAATGAACATAACGTCCAGTATTTCTTAACCGCTACAAATATTTATTTTCTCAGGGTTGAAGGGACCGCTCACATGGTCCACAATTTCGCTATCCCATCTCATTCCGTTTGTACAAATGGATGAAAACCGTTACGTAAGAGTTTGTCTTTTTTCTTTTGGTCTTGTTTTGTGGGACTGAAGCTTAAAATGGGCCGGATAGAGCCCATCTACTAGCTGCTGACTACCGCTAAAGTGAAACAGCATGAGGTAAAGCAAAACATCATTCCGACGAGGATGCGGAGTAAACAGGCGCTTGTTGTATCAATTTCGAAATATTTTTTAAATTTAGTATCTTTGATTCCGATGCCTCTATTTGATTCCCCTCAAACTTCTTAACGTTCGATTCACTTTCCATCATATCTGATACTCTGTTCTTCGACTCTTCACCCATTTTCTCCAGTTCTCTGTTTTCAAAACTCCGAAAAGGGGAATGAGTTTTAGCAACGAATGAGGCGGTTTTAGCAGCGACTCGTGCGTTACAAAATGGATGAGTTTTAGCGACGACTATTAAAGTTTTGTCGCTGAATGGATGATGGGTGGAAAGAAGGTCATGAGGTTTAGCGATGACTGGTAAAGTTTCGTCGCTGAATGGATGATGGGTGGAAAGGAGGTCATAAGATTTTAATGACGACTGTTAATATTCCGTCGCTAAATGGGTGATGGTTTTAACGACGACGGTTTAGGTTGCTACAGGATGATGACATTTAATTGTAATAATTTATGGAGGGCATGAGCAATTTAGGCATTGTCTATTTGATGATAGATTTTTTATAGCCTATTTTATAATATAGATCTGATGAATTTCTTATGATTCAAATGAATTTCTTATAAATTGTATCATAAATATTTTTTTATTAAATAATGTTATTAAATATAAGTTATTTTGTTATTAAAAATAATTTATATATTAAATATAAGTAATTATTTTGTTATAAAAAGTAATTATTTAACTTTTAAATATTATATATATGTGGCTATTAATATAATATATATAAAGTGATGTAGATGAAAGAGAAATTAAAAAGTAAATACCGCACATATGATGTAGAGTAGGAAATGAATGTGATAGTATTTGATGATATAGCGGAGCCAGAATCTAACATGTCAGACAAATATCAGGGAAATATTGACTAGATGTTGGAGATATCTTATGTAGAAGTCAAGAGACCTTGCTTGGTATACTTGTAGCGTGGGTCATTAGTCCACTACAAGGAGAATAATTGATAATGTGAGGTTTACATTGGTACGTGCAACATCTTAGTTTGGTGCATCCATGAATCATTTTATACATATGTAAATTACGTGTTTTCATTAAATGATGTGTCACATTTGCATTCATTGATCCAATTATTTTAGTTAACAAATGTTATTTCACAGATACATCAAATTAGAGTGGTGCAATCGAATAATCTTGTAACAAGTTAAAAAGAACCAATCAAACAAAGAAAGTCAATCCGTCAATAAGAGCTTGATGGTCTGGTCCAGGTGTTTCCCGTTGTGAAGTGTCCCTTCATCGACTGTTGATTGTCATTTCTATCGTTAGGAACCACGCCTTCACATCTCTAAAATGAACTATTAATTTGACATCTAGCTAGGATCTACTAATAAGTGTCATGATTTGGGCTGATTATGAAAGCTTTTTTTTATCATGATTATGAAAGCTATATATACACCATTGAAGAAATATACACATCATCTGAGTGAACAAGTTATTTTCGAAGCTGGATTATTGAAGAAAAAAAACCTTTGATTGAATAAAGTGTTGATGCATGCATGTTTCTCTATGACCATGACACGGTTGGTTCTCGATCTCAATGGAATCTGAGAGCATTATGAAGTCATGCTTGTATGTGGCAATATTTTGGCTCAGAAGATGAATGAATGCTTGACTCAGAGGGTGATTCGATCCAGTGCCTGAGACAAGGCTCGGTCAAGCCAGCTTCTCCTCACATTCCTGCCACGTCAGCACCAGCCGGAAGATACTATCAAGATACGATCTTTATCTTTTAGCAATCAGATAAAGACGGTTTTTGGCTGACATCTGGGCAGAATATTCGATTAAATATTATTGGAATTATTTAATCGAATATATCAAATCAAGAATATTTATTAAA
>JAWWMW010001021.1:85554-99666 GCA_035048345.1 Echeveria elegans
ACTCTCTAAATGGGAATGCGAATATATATATGAATATGAACCATAGACATACTATAGCATAACTTCAGTGCAGAAAGCAACATTTGTAGTAGAGACATAAATGTAGGCTGTGGACGTTTTAGATTAGGGCTGGGTGAACTTATGACTTTTTATATATTGTTATTAGGTGTCAAAAATCTCCAGTTGTCCAATGGAATTCCGATAATCCCCCGTTAAAAAATAATCTATTAACCTTCCATTGGTTTATTGGGATAAATGGTACCAATATCCGTTAAGTTCATTATCCATTAAGATCCCGTCCGTTAGTTCCAATAATATTAATGGGCTAAACGAAATTTTTCTCCATTAACCCATTGTGCCCCGTTAATATTCGGGACCAGCCCAAATGGGGACACCTCTAAAATTGTTCTCATCCATCTCCTTTGGCTTTGGTGATGTAATTAGTGTTAGAATTGAAATGACCAAATGTAGAATTTTGGTAAGTCAATATAATGGGCTTACGGAAAAGATTGAAGAAACCAGTCTAACAAAATTGTTCTTGTTCTTGCACCCTAATTTACAGTCGTCTGCATGCGTGTCGTCCATCTTTTTGAGAACTCACTCTCCATGTGCTCTTGATTGTTGCTGAATTAGGAAGTAGTTGGGGCAAATTCGTCCATTTGCTCTCTCTCCCATCTCATCATAAGTCTCAATCTAATTTCCGAACTCTTGAAATCCGAATCAAAATGTTACACACTCTCCTCATCCCCTGAAATCAAATACTACGGAGTGGTGGTGGGTTCTAAGGCTGGAGGAAGTGGTGGTTGGAGAAGGTGAGAGCAGTAGTGGTGGAGGAAGAAGTGGTGGTTGGTGTTGGTGGAGCAGTAGTGGTTAGGGTGGATGTTGGTGGAGGAAGTGGTTGTTTGGGAAGGTGATGATGATGAAGGAAGTTGGAGTTGGGGAAGGTGAGACTTGTGCTGGTGGGGATGGAGTACGTTACACATGATGGTTATGGTGTTGATTTGAGTAAAATGGAAATGTCGACTAACATGAGTGATGTCCGTATGGCCACCATCTGGTAATGAACGCACAAAATTCCCGGATGGCGCAAAAAATAACCATCATCATGATCAAAACGAAATGCGAACACTTGGGAGTTGGAAGAAGAACAGTCAATCTGTAGAGTTTTATCTTGCAGCAACCGTCTGTGTCTGTTCACCTTTTCCTTGGTCCATGGCTTTCCTTGCCAACTCGTATCCAGCAAAATTCATGGCACCAAGTGGTGCAGTCCAGAAGAATCGGGGTATAGCTCCTTTGAACAAGCCTAGTGGTCCTTCACGACGGAGAATGGAGAAAGCTATCATAGACATTGATATTCGGTTGCCACCTGGTGCCGTCATCATCCTGGTTTTCATCACGTCAAAGGGTGTAGTGGCAACAGAAGCCACGCCACCTGATAAAGCACCCACTAAAATCGTCTCCCAAGGCTCTAGCTCCCGTCCCAAAAGTTTCTGAGCAGCCTAAGTTGATTAAAACATGAAGACTTACTGAGGCGCAAAACTCATGTTCAAATATACATTGCTGATCGATAAAAGAATGGAATCTCCTTATCAAAAACAAAAAGAATAAAATCTGACCAACACAATACAAGAATGCAAAAGAAGAAGTACATATATTTCAATTATGTGAATAAAATGACAAGTCAATAGCTAGAAGGTGTAGGAAATACCTTTTTTGATTCACCATAAAGCCCCATGCCAACAACATAGAATGGGACTTCACGACAGAGGGTAGCACCTGTCCCTCTGAAAAATCCCCTCATTCCATCAACATTCCACGTACCAACAATAGCCTCCCCAACATTATCATACATACCAGCCTGAAGACGTTGCTTCAGCACCTCACAAGGTATACGTACTGCAGTTCCTAGGAACGTCCCGCAAAATGATGACATGGATTGAACCTAAAAAGATGGATTATTAAACTGCAGTAAAATAGCTGGTATGACTTAGAAGATGCAAGCAAGTCGAGATGACAAAAGGCAAAAGCTATACGCCCACCAAAATATCTGGCAAGAAGAAGACAAATATTTCAGGTTTACAACTAGTGCATCACTAAACATGCTTCACTCACATAATATGGAAATTCTGTGACCTACACTATGACACTCCATGCTAAAGAGGATATAATGCTTTCCTACCCCTGTGCTTCGGAAATACAGATCTGACCTCCCAGCAAAACCTTTTTAAAGCAACCTTGACATATTAAAATATGCATCTGGTCCCCTAACACGACTTTAACCGACCAATAAAGAAAAATACTTGTAGAACGATCTCTCAGATATTGCGAGCAATTTAACTTTTCTCTTCGTGTTAAGAGAAAACATACATGAAGCACATGATAAAATGAAAGTGAACCTTTTATAAATTATTACCTGGAACTCAGGGAGTGATGGAGCTACACTTATCAACAGGAGCCTAGTTGCTTCACAAATCCCAGTTCGAAGACCATGACTGAAATTGTAATAAGAGCAGGAAAACGAAATAAGGGGGGAAATCACAAACAAGTGCAAAGTTGAAGGACTGGACTAAGTAATAACCTCGAAAACTGCCCAATAATTGCTGGAATGGAACCCCTGTACAACCCTCGTCTTCCAATGTCTGGAAGCTTTGCAATAATTTCCGGGAATGAAAGCGTTGATGCTTGCACTCGAGTCTGAATATCATATAACGAACATCAAAACACTTATTAGAACATGGTCTAGGCTTAGGCCTTGTATTGAACCACAATCAGCTACATAACAAGTTAGTCCCCACGATTGACAAGCCACGACGACAATAGACAGAAAGAACAGCAGGGTATAAGGAACAAAAGATATCTAAATACATAGAAAATTGTGTATGATCACACGTTACAGATAAATTAAAAAAATCATAAGCCAATTTCAATCAGAACTGTTTATGATAGGAGTAAGATATGTGCTACAGATGATCAGATGTTAACAATTAAACTCGGAGACTGAAATAATATTTGCACTTCATTTTTAATAAGCTTTCCTAATCACATATCCATGACTGATATCTTAAAAAAATTAGAAAATTACCATAGAGATGAATACATTTTCCACGGCTACATTTCCCATACCTTAATGAGAAACTATGACTTGTGAAAGATCTATCTGTAACTGTATTCCTTTAAATCATACTAGAGGTTGAAACAGACAGCTTAAATCGAAAAACAAATTCAAAGAGATAGGATTTTGCCTTGATTGTGTCAACCGGATACAAAAAGGATGTAGAAAGTGCAGAAGCAAGCCCCCCTGCCAATGCAGACTTCAGTACGTTTCCAGCTGGTATATTAACAGATGGTGGAACAGCAACAACGGTAGCAGCTTCGAACCAAATATTCCTGTATGAACAAAATGACATATCAATACGCTGTGATGCACCAAAATTTGAGAACGGGTCACTTTTGCGCTGGGTTCAGTATGTATCGTAGCAAATATTCACATTGCATATTATAAGAACACTGCCTTGTCTTTATATCACTACAAAAGCCAGCTTATACCCAAATGACTAAATGATTGCTATCTTGGCCACTCCCTTAAAGGCTCATATGTGCTGTGTAAGATACAAATGGTTATATGCTTTTACTAATCTTAACAAGGAATTATTTTGAGGCATTCAACACATGTAACTAGATTACTAACACAAGAACAGATAGTCAAGTAGCCGTCAAGCACCAACGCAACTTACCGTGGATCATCTTCAAGCCGATCAGATGGGAGAAGAAGCATGAAGTTACGGAAGTGACCATAGGAGATGGATTCTTCCGTGTCGGCATTAAGAAATCGCATCATCGCAACGGCATTATCTTCGTTTGCTGGAAGTCCGGCATTTTTTAGTGAAGCCAAAACTTCACTCTTTTGCAACGTTCCAGACTTGCTCAGACATAGAGACGTATATGCACGGAGGATTGTTGGTTCCTTTTGTTCCATGAAGGACAAAAATTGTTTCCAACCAAATGATTTGCAAAACATGTGACTTTTAGTCAGGCGCATTAAGTCTCTCGCGTATCTTTGAGGTAGTTTTCTCTTTCTCATAGCAGTTTCAAGATCTTCCAGGGTAACTTGACCATCACCATCTCTATCCAGCTCCTCAAAGAATCTTTTACCTGAATCAACATGTTGTAAGGGTTGTCAAATACCTTCTCAGGGACATCACTGATAAGATTTTGATAAGTAAAAATTATAGGGGCAATCACTCGAGATAAAATATGGATTAGAAATATATAAGGTATTTATAACAGAATTGATGATTTCTACCTTCGGATTCTGTGTATCTAAAGAAATCCTGAACTGAGAAAAGTTTCTTCTTGTCAGGGTGATCTTGAGAAGATTTTCCCAACTGGGGCACGAGTTCAATTAGTTCAGATAACGACACTGTGGATAATATTGACCTCAGACGCTCAACATTTGACAAGGGAACATCAAACATCCTAGTAGCCTGCTTTGGTGGTGCGGTGTTAGCTGTTTCTTCCTCTTTGACCGCAGATGCGCTGTCATCACGTTCATCTTTCACAGAGTCCTCCTCAACCATACCTGACGGTACACCTCCTACTCTAGCAAAATTAAAGTTCCTCAAGAATCCATGTACATCCAATTTTCTACCCCTGATAATATCTTTAACTATCTTAAAATGATCCTTATGAGTCTTAGATGTATCACCAGAAATATGCTCCCCACTTACTTTCACACAATCATCAAACTTCTGAAAATTCTGGGCAACTTGTTCAATAGCAAGACCTATCAACCAAAGGATGTCTTTACCGTCTTTCTGCTTCATATCCTCGTTTTGGATGCCACTAACAACCCAATATTTGTCGACATTTTTCTTTTTATCACTTGACGATGTGGATGCTTCCTCCAACGAGTTCAAGAACGGATACTTCCCATCCTTGTTGCTCATCTTTTGAACCCTCTTCTTGCCGATTTTGAATGGATTCGTGAAAGCCTGGAATATACCAACCATAAGGACCGACCACGTCATAGCCAAATCCATGCATTCCATACAAGACTGCTCTTTTTGAACATCACTCTTCTCTTTTGAACCCTTCTTTGACGCTTTGGATCTATTGTGTTCATGAGTCCAAACCATCTCAGCAAACGCTTCTACCGGAATCCTCACCGACAATCCTTTCTTTTTAACATCAGCATCGTGACAAGACCCCTCAATCATTTTCCCGATGGGGAAAATTTGAACCTCACCATTCTTCTTAGGGCTAAAATCCATATGCTTATTCCAATTGGCATGACCAGTCCAGCAACACTCAAAATCCTTAGCAGCCTTCTTAATACCCAGTTCCAAGGGTGAGAAAATACCTTTAACAGCATTTAAAGAGTTAAAGAATGCCTCCCCAGGATCATTTCTAGCTACCATAGCTGCTTAAATCAGCTACAAAACTCCCAAATGCATCCACAAACAAACAAAACAACCACAGCAACAACGATTGAACCAACCTGAAATCACGACCTCTACTTTAAAAAAAAAGAACCTCAACTCAGAACAAACAAACAAAAAAGTATTAAAGCGTGACGCGGAAACGGAAAACCGTATATGTGAAAACCTATCCAAGCATCGGAGAAATCAAGAGCGGCGATTCGGCACCAAACAACAAATCCGGAAACAAGAAAATCTTGGACAAATTCGCATGTGAAAAGGACAGCTAAGGATTCAGAATGAAAAAAAGTTTAGCGTCCGTCCGTTCGTTCTCGGTAGCAAAAAAAATCAACAGCGAGGAGAATCGAAAATGCGAATCGGTGATGTCAAGCGGGAGCTTTATTTACAGCGGAGGAGATGTTAGGTAATGGAAAAGAGGTGCGACGAATCGGAATCTGAGCGGAGGCGAGTGTGGTGTGGCGATCGGTTGAGGCTTGAAGATGAAGGACGGAGGTGAGGGTGAGGAGAGGATAATATGGAAGGGATTCGAGGATGATGAGGAAGTGCAGGGGTGTGATTGTAATTATGAAAAGTATTGATGCTGTGGATAATATTAACGTAACTGCAGATGGGAATTGTTTATTGTCACATGGATAGAAAGAATGTTGACGTGGGAAATACGGATGAAATATGTTAGTCACTGCATTCATTACATTAATCGAATAATATATGTTCATATATTATAAATATATTACTCAATAATCGATAAAATACGATTAAATACGCTCACATGTCGTTCCGAATGTGGAATCTATCTGGTCAAATATGATTAGCAGTTGATCAAATACATGGTCGAATACGTTCAAATACGAATTTGATGGCATGGAATTAATAGAAGGTAGAGCCATTTTCGAAATTATATATGTGTTGATGGTGGAGATCTGACAAAATCAATTCTATTATAATATGTATAGATATATATCTGTTGGTAGGAGGTTGCATGAGGCACGCAAAGCGCCCTTGTTTTTCGAATACATATATGGGTTTGGATAGGTGAAAATCATCACACACAAAAAAGAGAGTGAGAGAATTAAATCTGAATTGTCCATCTCGAAAAACAATGATTTAGATTTATTAAGATTAAAAATTTCACAAATTTCAAACGAGAGACACATTGGTAATTTTGTCAAATTATATTTCGGATATATAATTCATGTAGCGATAATATTGTTCACTTAGTTAAATTTAAGTTAAAAGGGTAGTTCAGATGGTTCACATATGTATAACATAGTTCATATAGTTCACACATGTAATTTATAGTGTACGTACATAGCTCAAAAACTTTATAAACATTTTACATTTCTTATAATTATAACCTCACTCCAATCTTCTAACAGAAGGCAAGATGAGTGTTGGGTGACGACAGACATTGAGGCTCTTAGAGCATCCCAACAAGGCCCATTTTCTGTGTGGGGACGCGTTAAGTGGGAAGGGGTAAGTAGAATAGTGGTGGAGTGAATTGCAAAAAAAGTGGCCGAAGTCCATTTTGATAGTTAAGCCCACTTAATGATAAAAATGAAAATAATGAGATCTATACTGACTTTATGCAAATGAAATTAAAATTTAGTGGAATCAAGTGTAAGTGGATATGAACTTGTGCAATTGAGTGAAATGATCACTTTATATAAAAATCCACTTTATATTTACGTGACATTAAAATGTAGCAATATGTAAGAACTTGGACATGAGATTGTGAAATCATACTTGTAGATTCTTATAGTTTACGTGTCTAATTTTGTTACCCTTTGGCATGAAGCTAATGACAGTCGCATATTTGGTCAAGTTTCCAAAACTGATATTGTTTTTAAAATAAAAATAAAAATTGTTCTTACGACGTTTTTTTTAAATTAGAAACAAGGCAATGACAACGGACAGAAACAAACGAACAAGAACACAACCAAACAAAAGAAGACATAGTTAAATAAGCTCTCTTAAGCACCAAGGAGTAGCCGACTGATCATTCCAAATCCACCCATCAAACGCAGCCTTTCTAGTCAACCCATCAGCGGTACCATTTGCTTCTCTTCGTACCAGAGACAGGCACCAAGCCTCTTCCTTGGCCAAAGCCATGGCACAGGTCGATCGCCAATTACTAGGGCCCGACTGACCACCACTGAAACTCTGAATCGCTGAGAAAGCTTCCGCACAATCAGTTTCGAAGATACACTCCTTCCTAGCCTCTTTAGCCGCCCAACTAATGGCCAATAAGATTGTTATACCCTCCGCATCAATGCTAGAAGAGATATTATCTTCAAACCGGGCAGCAGCCCCAACAACCACCCCAAGAGAGTCTCTAACAACACACCCCATACCCGCTCTTTTCATCAACACATTCAAAGAGCCATCACAATTAACCTTGAGCAT
Organism: Echeveria elegans; assembly: GCA_035048345.1. NCBI lineage: Eukaryota > Viridiplantae > Streptophyta > Magnoliopsida > Saxifragales > Crassulaceae > Echeveria > Echeveria elegans. Next base: position 93,396 of record JAWWMW010001021.1, read on the forward strand.
CTTACCAACAGGAGCTTTCCATGACAACGCCTCCTCATAGCCAAGAACAGAGAATTTAAAATTAGGGCTATTGAACATGGTGACTCTGCTCTTAATAAGGTTCACACAATAGATAGAATCCAGCCCTTTCTGACAAATATTCACCAAGTTTCGATTTCGCCATATCATATATGCCCCAAAACATACGAGGGCAAAAACCTCCGATGAAAGGTTTTTAGAGCAATACCATAGCCACTCCTGGATATTTTCAAATTTATAAGAGGCCCAACAGTGTGCCAACCCCAACCGCTCCCAAATCGCTCTTGCCCACCAGCATGTAACAAATGTGTGCTCAGCTGACTCTTCCTTATACCCACAAGTCTTACAATTCAGCTCAGCTTCAATGCCTCTTTTCCTCAAGTTCCTTGCAGTTGGCAATGCATTATGGTAAAGTCTCCAAGTGAAAAGCTTAATCTTATTCTGATTCCTCATTCTCCAGACCGCCCGCCAAAACCGCTTGACCATTCCTTTATCTGAGCACTCCCCTTCAATATTAGCCAATTTAGCTTCTTTAACCTCTCTTAATAACTTGTATGCCGAGTTAACAGTGTAAACACCATGATCCCCTCCCTTCCAAACTGGCCTACCATCTACACTATATCCCATCCAAGCCTTAAGAGAGCAACCCGCATTCCAAATACTCCTCCACGCAAAAGACGGCCGGAAACCCAATTGAGCATTCAGCAAATCAGATTCCTTGAAGTATTTAGCTTTAAACAACCTACTAATAAAAGAGGCAGGGTCTGAGAAGATTTTCCAGTATTGTTTGCCTAGAAGCGCATCATTAACCAAATCAAGCTCCCTAAAACTAAGCCCTCCTTCAGACTTGTCTTTACATAACCAGGAACTCTTGATCCAGTTGATCGATCCCTCATCCCCCTCGTGAGACCACCAGAATCTCCTGATAATTCCAAATATTCTCTTGTAGACCGATCCAGGGATTTTGAAGCACATCATCGGGTATAAAGGAATCGCCATCAAGATGGATTTGATCAGCACCTCTTTACCAGCGAAAGACATCATCTTCTCTTTCCACCCTAAGACTTTCTGCCAGGTGCGTTCGATCAGGTATCTAAATAATTCTGATTTCTTTCGGCTAAACATCAGAGGGAGCCCCTAATACTTAGAGTGGACATGATTCTGTTTAATCCCAAAGATTCCAATAATATTATTCCTTGTAACCATATTCACGTTCTTGCTGAATACCATTTCGGATTTAGCTAAGTTAATCTCCTGACCCGATACACTTTGATACTCCAACAGGATATGGTTTAGCCTCCTTGCATTAGACTCCGAAGCCTTAGAATAGAACATGCTGTCATCAGCAAAAAATAAATGCGTGACCACTGGAGCTCCTCTACAAATGACAATACCATCTACACTCTTAGCAGCTTTATACTCATCAATCTTCCTTGATAGCCATTCCGCACATATGATAAACAAATACGGGGAAAGGGTCTACTTGTCTGAGGCCCTTCCTGGGAGTGATCACCTCAGACATCCTTCCATTAACCTTGATCCTATATCTAACCGAGGATACACATTGCATAATCAACCGCACCCACTTTTCTGGGAATCCAAAAGAGTTCAACATCCTTTCCAAGAAGCCCCATTCAATTCTGTCGTAGGCCTTTGACATGTCTGTCTTAAGTGAGAAGTACCCTGTCTTCTGTTTGTTTCTTGTATGAATGAAGTGAGCCGTCTCATGAGCGATCAAATAATTATCAGTAATATTCCTTCCTGGAACAAACGCACTCTGCTTCTCTGATATGATATCAGACATCAAAGACTTCATTCTATTCACAATAATCTTAGAGGTAATCTTACCAGTGACATTACAAAGCGATATAGGTCTGTAGTCATTCAGCCTCTTCGGGCACTTAGTCTTGGGTATCAAAGCAATGTTTGTATCATTAATGCCCTCCTCAATAATGCCATCATTCATCATACTATAAATTTTTTGAGAAATCACTTGCTTGATAGTAGGCCGGCACTTCTGGGAAAAAAAAGCTGAGAATCCATCCGGACCAGGGGCTTTAGTAGGCGCCATTTGGAAAATAGCAGCCTGAACCTCAACGACTGAGTCTGGCTCATTAAGGGCCTCCACTGCAGAATCTGAAATCCTCGTTCTGATGTGATTGAACTGATGACTATTACCCCCAGTCACCCAGTCCACTGCAGTATTAAAAAGCCCCCTGAAGTGCTCATCTGCCTCATGTAGCAACTCATCTTTCTCATACAACCAATCTCCTCTCTTGTTTTGAAGCTTCTTGATGTGATTAACTTTCTTTCGATGGGAAGCCCTAGCATGGAAGTATTTAGTGTTTCGATCACCATCCCTTAGCCAGTCCGCTCTCGCTCTTTGACGCCACAACAACTCCTCTCTTAGTCTCCATTCATCCAACTCCTCAGCAATACTGATCTCTCTAGTAATGTTACTCTCTGATCTTTCCTCACGCTTAACTGCCTCCAACTCGATTTTCAGCCTACTGATACGAGCCTGAACATTACCAAATGTCTGCCTGTTCCAGTCAGTTAATTTGCTCCCTAAACCTCTTAAAGATTCATTAAGGCCCAGTGACTCATGATCCTTCCCATTCCATAGATTGATCACCTTTGGCATGAAACTCTCACTCCTCAGCCACATTGGCTCAAATCGAAACATTCTGCTATGCCTGACTCTACCACTTCCTCTGGCCAACTCAATGCAAAGAGCAAAGTGATCCGACGAGATACAGGGCGTATGCGTGACCTGAGCTAGAGGGTAACGGTCTCTCCATGTCTGCGTGGCAAAAGCTCTATCTAATCGCGCTTTAGTTTCCATCCTTTCTTTCCTTCTATTAGAAAATGTAAAAGGGTTGCCTTGAAATCCTAAGTCAATAAGGCCGCAATCCGAGATAGCTTCCCTAAAATTCCTCATCTGTCACTCCCCTCTAACCCTCCCGCCACTAACCTCCCACGAAAAACATACCTCATTAAAGTCTCCAAAAACCAGCCAGGGAAGGTTAGATCGCCTATGAAGAGCTCTAAGGAGATTCCACGATGACATTCTAGCACTCGTGTAAGGGCTTCCATGAAACATAGTAATCCGTTGAGGCTCCTCATCCTCCCAACTTGCATCCACATGACATTCCGAGTAACTGAGGATATGAACAGCAGTATCCTCCTTCCACCACAAAACCAACCCTCCACCTATACCATTCCTATCTACAATGATATCATTCTTAAATCCAAGACGATTCTGAATCCTTGATAATCTAGTAGCATCGATCTTCGTCTCAAAGAGACCGATGATACTGGGCCTTTTAACGCTTACCAGATCGGCAAGCTCACGAACTGACCGGGGCTTACCCAGGCCCCGACAGTTCCAGACGAAGATCCTCATTGCTTCCGGCGGAGGTGTGTGCTCTGGTTGCAAACATCCACCCCCATCTGTGCCTCATCTTCCGTCTCTATCATGTCATTCGCTGGTCCCCTTTTTCCTCCGCCGTCCAATCTTTTCCTCTTTCCGACATCCCCTCCTTCCTCAATCGTCTCCTCCGCTTCTCTCTTCCTCTGGGCCTTCTTCCTGTTGACCACCATAGCATTTCCTGGCCCAGTTAAACAGCCCATCTCATCCACCTCTTTCCCTCGTTTCGTTAGCCCAGGCCCACTACCTTTAAACATCTGTCTGAGCGCGCTCCTTTCCATAGCCGTCTCTTTCTGAAGTCCCACTATCACCACACGAACATTATTCTGCTTTGTTGACCATTTTCCTCCAGTTTCCATAGCTCTCTTCCCAACATCTAGTAGCAGACGCTCCTTGTCTTTTTCCTTTTCCTGGGTAACAGTGTCAATGCTCATCGGAGTCTGTGTCATCAGATCATCCTGGCCATCTTCCAAAGCTCTGTTTTCACTCCATTCCAGAATGTACTCCGACCGGACCTCTGCCTTCAGTCAAGCACCAAAGTCGGAGCCCAGCTCCTCCGACACTTGTGTACACGATTTGGTATCATGAGTTAGAACTCCACATTTATAACAAACATTAAGCAATCTCTCATATTTGAGACAAACCCAAATAGGTTGCATCTCTATGCGTTCCAAGAAGAAGCCGGCCAGAATAGGTTTATTAACATCAATTTCAATCCGATATCTCATGTACTCCTTTCCATAGGCAGACTTCCTAAGCTTTCCATTGCTTTTGTGCTCCTTAATTATACCAATCCGCTCCACAACTTCTCTTGTCAAGTCATCTTTTCTTAGTTCAAAAGGCAGCCTGAACAGTTGCACAAAAATATTGATTTTTGTGTTGTTAAAGTCCTCCGCTGTCATTCCTTCTTCCCATATTTGAAGGATTAAGGCCTCACCTTCAAAAGACCAAGGTCCTCCCTCCATGACCTTATCCCTATCTCTTTCGGATTTGAAATTAACAAGCAGAGTATTATTTTCAACTTTATGAAATGTTGGCTGCTCCTCCTCCCTCCATATCCCAGCTAGAATCTCCGTTAGGATCTTCTTCTTTATTGGTCTACCTGAGGCCCTCCTGAGTAATATTGCATTTTCCATCCTATGCACTGCTTCCTCCCAGTGGTCATTCTCCAGAGAAATGACCATCTTTTTCCTCAGCTTCTGAGTCAGTTTGTCCACCTTGCTAGCCACCTCATCCATCGATCTTGAATCGAATGCCTTAGGCGAATAAGATTGAGTTTCAATTAAGTTATAAGCTAATCGAATAATAAGCTCTCATCCAACTTTGGTTGTAGGAGAGAGAATAAGTTTTGTTTTCATTGTAAAGTGACTTTGATCGTCTTTGATCATGGTCTTGTTGTGAATAGGTAAGCACTCACAGTCTCACACTCATGAAACACATGCATCTGCTTTCATCATACTTACACATTTCTTTGAATTCCAGTTCAAACCCTTTTTTTTCAATGGGTGGTTACAAGTAGTAGAAGAACATTCTTATAGCATATCTAGCTAGTTCAAAGTACATAAATATCTATTAACGCTCAGGCTTCAACAGCATCTCCACCAATGATCTCAATGACTCGACGGCAAGAACTCCAACTCCATTGCGCAAGCAACTTCATGTAAGTTGACGGACAGAATAGACAACCTCCACACAGATGCGGGAGAAATGAAAGACACCTAAATGGAGACAAAATCCATTAGGTAGCTAGCTATGGTGGAGGAAGGGTTTGAACCCTGAACCTCTGAGAAGTTTGTCAGACTTCTCAACCAATGGGCCACCACCCTATTGGCAGTATTTACTATTTAGAGGTGAACTTGATCATGAAATCTATTTGTCGGATTCAGAGTTGATATTGCCTCCACAGTTACAAATGTAATTGCTTGAGAGACTCAACAGGACTGTTTGTTAGAATTATGTTTCATTCTCAGAAAAGAAAACTGTCCGCGAAATGTACAATAATCCCAACTGTCTTCACCTACACCAGGGCTCTGTTCTTTTTACTTTAATTTAAAGTCAGTTCCGTTCAACTCATAAACATTCACTATTTTTAAAATTATTTTAAAAGTGTAATAAATTTTAAAATTATGATTACAAGCTTAAAACTCATTCATTATTGTTAAAACTATTTTTTAAAATTAAAATTAATATATAAATATAATTTATTAATTATTTTTAAAATTATTTTAAAAGTGTAATAAATTTTGAAATTATGATTACAAGCTTAAAACTCATTCATTATTGTTAAAACTATTTTTTAAAATTAAAAATAATATACAAATATAATTTATTAATTATTTTTAAAATTTCTATTCAGTTCAGTTTCAGTTCAGCTCAAAAGAACGGACCCCTACTTGCAGACATTATTAATCACCATTCAGCTTTTGCCAATTCATCCATGTTTGAAGCCTGGTTCTATGCATATAAGCGTAAGGTACTTCCCCGAGATCAACATACTGCTCTTTGTAATTGGTTAACCAAACTTATCCCGAAAAAATGTATAAAACATTATCATTTATTTTTCGACGCAGGCTGACAAAAATCGACTATAAATCTTCAATATGAACTGGAATCCCCAAATGGAAGTTCATTACATCAATATAGGGTACAGTACAACCGCAAGCTTTATGGAGTTTATTGAAGGCCTTATCTATGATCATATCAATTTTGTTTTCTCAGATCCTTTAAATACCCAGGTCCCTTTTTTTTTTCTTAATCTTCAAGCCACTTTTTTTTTTGGGTATCAATTTTGTCGTTTTATATTTTTGGCTCATAAATTAAGGA
>JAWWMW010001021.1:126083-139235 GCA_035048345.1 Echeveria elegans
GAAGATTTTGAGAAACATCTGATTTTTCATCAAGTCAGCATAAAAAATGCAAGGAAGTTCACAACTTATATTTACTCCAGGACAATGCTCATTACCATGGTAAGAAAATTCACAAATGGGAGAGATTTGATTAGGCCAGCAATGACAAGATTTGCAACAGCTTATTTAACTCTCGGATGTCTCAATGAGTTGAAACCATTACTAAAGAATATGTTCACCTCGGATGATTGGAAGAGCAGTAGGTATGCGACTACAGATGAGGGAAAGAAGATTGCAAAGAGCATTTTGGATACTCGTTTTTGGAAGAATATTGTTATGTGCTTAAAGACCGCGGTTCCTCTCATTCAAGTATTACGTTTGGTAGACTCTGATGAACCTTCCATGGGTGACATATATGAGTCCATGGAATCTTGCAAAGCGAAGATAAGAAGGAACTTCAGTGATGTGCAAAAATAGTGAGTTACTTATTTTTTAATTTGAAATTTATATCTTGGTGTGTGATAATGATACTTATCATAAAAGTCTTCACTTTATTTGCAGCTATGAACCCGTATGGAAGATTATTGATGAGCGATGGAAGGGACAACTTCATCAACCATTGCATGCTGCTGCTTACTATCTCAACCCAAGATTTCATTTCGACAATGACTTTAAAGGGGATAGTGTTGAAATTAAAAATGGGTTATATAGTTGTTTGACAAAATTAGTTTCGGATGCCACTGAAAGAGAAAAGATAAATATGCAATTGGCTGATTTTCATTTTTCCCTAGGACCTCTTTTTGGAAGTGATTACGCAAAAAATGCGAGGAAAGGTATGCAACCAGGACAATGGTGGGCTATGTATGGAGATTCTACTCCCGAATTGAAAAACTTTGCTATTAGAGTTTTAAGCTTGAGATGCAGCTCTTCTGGATGTGAGCGTAATTGGAGTGCATTTGAAATGGTAAATATTTTTACTTTTTATCACTTACATTATGATCAGCTAGTTTACTCATGTTTTGTTTCTCACAAAAACTTTTGATCAATTCTTGCATTATATTACCTTTGGTGCTGATATCTTGAGTTGCTATTTTTTTAAATGCACAAAAACTTTGCTGCTGATCTTATATAGTTATATGCACAAAAACTTTTGATCAGCTCTTGCATTATATCCTAGTAACTTTACTTTCAATCTTGCTTTACCATGTTAATGTCAAATTCATAACCAACTCTCTTGTTCATATTTCCAGGTTCATACGAAGAAGAGAAATCGTCTGCATCAACAAAGGATGAATGATTTAGTTTATGTCATGGCCAACATGAGGTTAACGAAAAAAGAAGTAAGAAAACAAGTACAGATGGAATTCATCGATATTGACTCTGATGACGACTTCTTGACTACTTTTGATGAAGGTGCAAACGATGATGATGAGAATGTGTCATTGCCACTATCTATAGATGACCAAGGAAATTCAGGTTATTGTGTTGGTGATGCTAATCTTGTATTTGGCTCAAATGTTGAAGATCCTTTATCTGAAAATGAGTATGATGATATTGAAGATGAAGACAGTGATGGAGATGGAGACAATCATATGGGCATATTTGATCTCTGAAGTTTGAATTGAGCATGTTGTCGGCTCTTTTTGAATGTTTAGATTTAAAGACTTTAGAGTTTATTGAAAGTTGTAATTGAAATTTGAAACTCTTTTCCTTTTGATTGTACCAGATACTAGTTGTTGCTGGCTGTATGGTGTTTTAAGCCTTTAAAGTTAATTATCATATGAAAGTCTAGATAAATGTAATATATTATAAATATCTAATATATATATCTAATTTATTTAGATATAATATTATTTTAATTTTAAGTAACCTCGACGATTTTACCGATTCGATTTTACGATTCGATTTTACTAACCAAAACGATTCAAGGTAAAAACTCGATTTTAACAACCTTGCTTTATAGAGATGACTATGTGAATGTGAGACCACAACCATATGAAAATTTCTTCTGGGGATATTTTTGATGCAGAATGATATAGTTTTGATTCTTTGAAAGTCAAAAGTTACCAAATAAACCTGAAATTATACGTTGCTATTTTTCAAGCTTGGTGCAGTGTATTACACTGCAACACTTTCTGGCTAGACAAGCGAACTACTCCTGAAAGATCCAAGGGCCTTTACAGCACCGGCCCTAAGAATAAACTGGTGGTAAAAGGCTGCAATTGCTGCTCCAATAAATGGTCCAGCCCAGTATATCCACTGCACATCACAAATATCATTCATTTTTTTGTTACTACAAAATATTCAAACAAATACAGTACGTAGTAATAAAGAGAAGAGATGAGTGCATAAGCTACTGACCTGGTCATCCCATGCCTTCTCTTGGTTGTAAATCACAGCAGCCCCAAAACTCCTGGCCGGATTGATGCCTGACCCGGTGATCGGAATTGTGGCTAAGTGAACTATAAATACCGCGAACCCAATCGGCAAAGGAGCCAAAACCTGTGTGTCATTTCAGTGTAAAGCTTACTTTAGTAAAACGTGTTTTTTTTAATTTTTTAATTTTGATGATTTTTTGTGAAGAGCGTAGAATGATATATTTAGATATTTTCGACTGTCAGTGTGCACGGATGACCGGTCAATGGATCAACTTACAGGGACATGGGAGTCTCTAGCACTTCTTTTGGGATCAGTGGCTGAGAAAACAGTGTAGACAAGAACAAATGTGCCGATAATTTCAGCTCCAAAACCTTCCCATTTACTATAGCCAATCGATAGTTCGTTCACTCCGCCTCCATACCTTGTGTAATCAGATTTCTGAAATGCTTTTACCAAACCAGTCCCACATATTGCCCCTAAACATTGTGCCACCATGTACATCACTCCTCTTATTGGTGACACTTTCCTCGCTAGGCATAGGCCGAATGTCACTGCCGGATTTATATGCCCACCTGAAACATAAAGATTTTGTTAGGAGAATATATATCGAAGTAGCGGTCTAAACACTCAAAAAATAAATTATGTATGAAGAATACCTGAAATACCGGCAGTGCAATACACTAAAATAAAGATCATGCCGCCAAAGGCCCAGGATATACCAAGAAGGCCAACACCGCCACAAGCGGCATCGATGTTAGTTTTCTTGAGTGCATCAGTTTGGCTCTTGTATCCAATCACAGTCATGACACCGATGTATAAGAAAAGAAGAGTAGCTATGAACTCAGCAATGATGGCTCTGTAAAAGGACCACTGAGTTAGCTCGTTGCGGTCGAAGAGCGGGGCTGGCGGCGGGTCGTGGTAGTCCTTGCTTGAGAACGAACCGTTCTCGGTTGCTCTGGCCTTCATGTGCCCGGAGTGTTAAGAGGTCTTGTTGTGACTTTGGGAGTGTATAATAAGTGAGATCGGTTTGTTAATTGTTGTAGTTGAAATTTGAGGTGGTGGTATTTATTGAGAAATGTTGATATGAATGCTAAGCAATTTGTGTCATGACTAATTCAACCCTCAAGAACGGTCACATTGGAAAAATGCAAATGGCTAGTATTATTACTATTTCTTTTTTGAAAAAAACAAAATTGAGAGCACTTAATGCTCGTGTGTGGCGATATTTTTGGACAATATGATCGTGGATTAAGAGAAAATTATGAGTAATTGATCGTAAATGCTTGACGGAGGCCGAGTGCACTTTATACGTAGTAATATATTAGCAATACAACAATATATGAAAGAATATATTATTTTAATAATAATAATAATAATAATGTGTTGTGTGCACTGAATGAACAATACTGTATTAAGAATTAGGACAACATCATTTTAGATGCTAATGCAAGTTGGATGTTGGAAGCATGCTAGTGTAATTATGGTAAGTGACTTTGGTTGCATTAAGTGGAATCATTGACTATTACATGCCATTGGGGTGGGTTCAAAATTAGAGATTAGGGTAGTTAATGTTAAGATATTAAATAATTAGGACGCGTGGCATCTTGGTGAGTGCTATATGCCGTAATCGACGGTGCAGCATCACTTGCCGGTTTCACTTTACTTACTGCAAAGTGAAGTGAAGTCTTAGGTACAAATGTGAATGTGACAACAAAGTAAGATTCCTCATTTCTCCATCGGCTGCCGTATTTCTCCTGTCACCCAAACCGTACGCACGTTCTAGAAAACTGAAAGGTTTCCAGTTTCCTGTTTCCATCAGGGTTCAGGAGTATATTCAATCTAAATATTCAAAAAAAAAAAGGATCCAGTAAAAACTTACTGATAACTTAAATATAAAAAAATGGGAATCCAGCTTAACATTAAGGTCTCGTTTGATTGCGGAAAAAAAAAAAAAGGAAAAAAATTTAAAAAAAAATTAAGTGAAAATAAAATGTGTGTTTGGTTATAAGAAAAAAAGTGAAAAAATAGACAAAATGAGATCAAAATTGTTCTTACAACTTTTTTACGAGAAAATCATTTTAAATTTTTTTTCTTTTCGTCACTTTTTCTCGCAATCAAACGGAGCCTAAGAAAATATTAGTTTTAAATACTCTCAATACGTGAAATTGAGACTTTAACACCCTCTGTTCAAACATTTTGATTTAAACACCTCAATTTCGTCATATTTTTTGTAATCGCGGCCTCCAATCAAATATCAACATTAAAAAATCAAATAAATAAATAAATAAATAAAACTTTAAAAAATTCAAAACTTCAATAAAATAAATAAGCAAAGTCCAACAATTTAGTATCACGTTTTATAAGGAAATTAAGCCTTACAAATATATTTTTATAAATTTAATTTGATATTTTGAATATTTACCAAACTGTAGCACAAACTTTTATTAAAAAAATATAATAAAAATGTTCAATATTGTGTCATTATATTTATGTATGTCTCTAATTTTTAACTAATTTTTTTTAAAAATTGCTATGTTTATTTGAAATATTATTGAAAATTCAAGGTTTCTGAAATATTTATATTTAAAAATAACAAACAAAAATTAAAAATTTCTTCAAATTCAGATAAATACGAAACCATAATGGCAAACTATTGAATATTTTGTTTATATTTTTTATAAAAATTTGTGCTACATTCTTATAAATATTTGAAATACCAAATAAAATTTATAAAAAATATTCTTAAAGCATAATTTCCTTTAAAATGTGATACTAAATGGTTGAAATTTGCTTATTTGTTTAATGAAGTTTTAAATTTTTTTAAGTTTTTTAATATTTTAAAATTGATGTTTGATTGAAGTGCGTGGTTACAAAAAAAAAAAAAAAACGAACTTCAAGTGTTTAATTCAAAATATTTGGGCCGGAACTAATATTCTCTAACCTTAATTCGGAGTTACACGCATGACACATATTTCCATCGTAGTGCTTACGCTCGCAGTGCGTCAGCGTCCAACTGCCGACCGTTGGACTTGGGCTGAACGAAAAGAAGAATCTAAAGCCCGGTTGGGCCTCGGCATCAATCTTGCTCAGAAGCCGATTGTCGTTTTATAAAATCCGATTGTCGTTTCAATAGAGATCAACGACCAAAAAAATCATATCTTTACACTCTGGTCCGCTTTCATTCTCATATTTTCATTTCATCAGCTGCAGAAAATGAAGAATTGAAGAGGAGGAGAGAGAGAGAGAGAGAGAGAGAGAGACCAGTCAGTCAACGATCTATCGACAATCGGATCGCGGATTCTTTATCTTTCTTCTCCTTCCACGCAACTCGAATATGCAAACTGTGCAGCTCACCCTCTCTTCACCATCGTTATTACCCTCTCCAGCTCTCGCTAGCTCTACAGTACAGTCACCGCGCCTCACTCGCCGCTCCGCTCTCAACCACGAATTCACTCATTCAGGTATTGCCTCTACTGCTTTTTAGGGTTATATAGTTACAGCGAAATTCAGCAACTGATAAATTTAGTGAAGCTGTTGTTTATATGGTCTTCAGATTTGTTACTTTGATTTGTTTACAAAGCAAACATTTAGCACTCCTCAGCTGTTTTCATTTGATTGATGCTGACCTTGAGTATAGAGGCACTTGGGAAAAACAAAATATTTATATTTGGAATAATTGAAGGTCTTGTCTTTTGAGTAATAACTAATAAGGGTGCCATGTTAGCTAGAGCATATATTTATATTCTTGTCAATGCCGGAATTCCTTGACTGTTGAAATAGATATGTGTGCGAGGAAGTACTGTTAGTTAACAAGTTTTTAATTTTTTTTTAATATTGTCAAAAAGTGTGAATTTTAAGGTTACTGGGAAGATGCGGATGGTTTAGGGAATAATTAAAATGCATATACTGATTTATTGTTTGGATTATTGGATGTATCCAGGAGTGTGCAAGGCGAGTCAGGTTGCAGATTTGTTTCCTGTTATTTCCCCCGGCATTGTTGTCAGGGAGGCAAGGATAGAGGATTGCTGGGAAGTAGCCGAGACTCACTGCAGCTCCTTCTTCCCTGACTATTCATTTCCTTTGGATTTTGTATTACGTCTTGATAGGCTGGTGGCAATGCTTTCTGGCTTCTCTGTGCCAGCTGGTTGTAACCGTAGCTGCCTCGTTGCTGTAATCGGTGGTTGTTCTGATGATGAAGGTCTTGTTTTTGGGAGTGATGATTTCAAGATTGGTGGGTTTGATGGTAAAATTAGTATCAATAAGGGATACGTTGCTGGCATATTGACCGTCGACACAATTGCAGATTTTCTCCCACGTAAGGGACCACTCCGGCAGAGGAGGTGAATTTATACATATAACTACTTTTCCTTGATTTTTTAGTTTATGCCAATCTTACATTGTCATGTTCATGTGGTACAAGAGGCCCTTTATTTTCTTACTAATGTTTGTATGCGTCTCAATCCTTGGGGGAGAAACAGTGAGATATACATTTTGCAGGTCAGGTATTGCATATGTTTCCAATGTCGCTGTGCGGGAAAAATACCGTCGAAAGGGTATAGCTAAAAAGCTAGTAACAAAAGCAGAGACCCAAGCTACGAGTTGGGGCTGTCGTGCCATTGCCTTACATTGTGACCTTGACAATCCTGGTGCTATCAAGCTGTATATAGACCAAGGATTCAAATGTGTCAAAGTACCAGTTGGAGCAAAATGGCCTACGCCCAGGACTTCCCCAGACATTCGGTTCGCCTTCATGATGAAGCTTCTTCCTTCCACGGCTGCTCAAGTCTAAACTAAACATACCAGTTACAAAAGCTCCGTATAGTAATTTATTGAGAAAGCACATGGAAAGCTGCAGTGAAATGAAAATGTGCGTACTCCTTGTGATGTATATAAGTTATAGGGTTAATGTGTGCTTCTCCCAAGCTTTGGAAATGTCAAACTGAACCAAATTGGTGTACTAAGTAAGTTTAACGAAACTAAATGGGATCGATTTTATGTACTTTAAGTGCAATTACAAAGTCATACAACAACAGTTGCACCAAAGAATGAGTAGCTATACAATTAAATTTAGCCATCTGCCCGTAGAAGAAATTCTGACAACACCCGCAACACCTGTTTTTCCTCTCTTTTTTTTCTCGCTTTCCTTGCAGCTACAATTAGTGAGTATAGTATCAGAGTTATGGTATTTTGAATTTGTCCTCATTTACATGAAGCTTCCGGAAAAAACTGCAGAACTATTTTTTTATGATACAGTTTTTGCAGCCACTTTGTGTTGAATTTATTTTACGTTTTCAGTATCGGAATTGAAGTTTTTCAAATTTTCTGTTGTACTATGCAGCCGAAAAGATGTTATTTGTCTAATAATTCCTTACTAGCTAAGAGTTATGATATTTCGAAGTTGTTCACTTTTACATGAAGCTTGCGGAAAAACTTCGGAACTGTTCTTTTTATGATACAGTTTCCGCAGCCACTTTGTGTTGGATTTATTTTACGTTTGCAGTATCGGAATTGAAGTTTTTCAAATTTTTCCTGATGTACTATTCAGAATAAATTTCCTAAAAGTTGTTGTTTGTCTCATGATTCCTTACGAGGTAAGAGTTATGATATTTTGAAGTTGGCGTCTCTTACATGACTCTTGCTGACAAAATGCAAAATTGTTCGCTAATTTACTATTTTTTGCGCAAACAGTCCCTCCAAAGATAAAAAAGACAATTTTTGAATAATACATTCGAGGTCGATGAAAATGACGAGCAAACTCAAAAAGACAACGCAGAGCGGCAAATAAAATTGTAATTGAATCTTGGTTTTTAGTAGATAAAAATGTTGAATCTTGATTCACATATTACAAATGAGAGGTTATATCAAATTTCTCATCTTACAAGGGTGAGCATGGGTCGGGCATGATCCGGCCCAAACCTTACCCGAAATTGTTTCGGATCTCACATAAATGCCTAAACCCGACCCAAAAGCGAATACGCTTCCAATCCAAGGCAGCAGGATGTAGACCATGTATGATCAAATGATCATATTCTAAAAAATTATTTCGAGCTCGGTTCGTTATTGCTCATACTTAATACAAATTAAACTCAAGTATATAGCTCAATACAATTTGAGTTGAACCCACTGCTGATTCCCTTAGGCTGAAATGTACAAGGTATTTATAGTATGGTCTCTCGTTTGCTCTATTACTCCAGTTGATGTGGGATATTTAAAAAACACTCAATTTTCTTACCTTATTGCCTAGCTCAGCCCAAATTAATGTCTCGGCCCATTGTTGCTTGTATGGTTGAAGGAGTAGCACTTCACTCTCCCTTATCACCTATTCTCTATCTAAATGGGAACTGATTCATATATATAAGTCATAGTGCTCGTTCCAAATTAGTCAAGCATATTCGGCCCTTCCTTGTGTTTGAGCCAAAATCGAAATTTTGTATATTTAATATAATTTAAAAATACACTTTTATATTTAAAATTTTATAGGGTCGGGTCGGGCTGCTCAAAAGAAGACCCGAGCCCGTCCATTAATAAAATTTTATTACCTAACCCGAAGCCCATGTCGCTCGGGCCGGATCGGGCTGGGCCACCGGACCTTGCTCACCCCTATCTTACATTTAACTGGGACCAAGGGGGCGAGTAGAACAGACAATAATACAACATTGAGTACTTTTCTATCCCCACTATATGATTTCTTTATGATTCTCATTGTAATATAAGTACCATTTTTTTCCGGACTCCCTTAGATGATGAAGATGATGGGGGTATGATTACAACAAGAGATGAAAATTTCACACAAGATTAGGGATTTACATTGAAAAACATACAAATGCATGTTTGATTGTCTGTGCAAACTTTTATACAATGTTATTCCAAGAAAATGTACTTCAATTTACCGTCAACAATTTACATGCACAGATATAACTGTGCAGCGAATGCTTGTGAGTACTAGTTTCATAGTTTGTACAAAAAAACAATATCTCTACATTAGTATCCTATTTAAATCACAGTCGTAACTGGAGAAACAGAAAATTTTGAAATGGGTTTCGTGACTGCTTCCCCCAAAACCTCTCTTCTCCACCATCTCCAAATCGCCCCTTGCCACCGCCCAATGTCGTCGTTTCTTCTCCATCATGTTCTTCAGGGTGAAGAACAGGAGTATTTCTTCCTCGGAGGATGTTCTTTCTCCTCTACCCTAGGGCGTCTTCCTCGGAGGATGCACTTTCTCCTCTTCCTCGGAGGACGATCTTTCTCCTCGTTTTTAGTTTTTTCTTGTCTATTGTTAATTTTCTTTAATTGCCTTCTAGTAGGGGGTTCTGATCCATTTTCTCTCTACAACAGTAGATGAGTGGCTTTTATTCCTGAGGTTCTGTTGATTCGCTTGTCTCTCAGATTCTCAATGGTTGTCTCAAGTTTCAGTATAACCAGTCATGGTACTAAATATTGCAAGACCAATAGGGACAGAACGGATATGACATATATAGGTTGGTCGAGAGCAGAAGATATGACCGTCAACGTCTCGAATTGGTCATAATTGGTGGTCGGAAACAGCGACCTCATGGTGGTGTGATGCCGGAAGGCCAATTTCCAAAAAAAAAAAAGGAAGAATGAACAATTGTGACGGTTGACATCCAATTTCTCCAACGGGTGCAACTTTGATTGGTTAGACATGGAACTCATCTTTGGGCGATTCCTCGACATCTTATTTCACTTAAATAACCTTATATCCGGCTCATTTTACTACCCGTGTTTGTTGTATTTCTAAAAATTAGGAAATTACTCTTGAAATAAAAAAAACAAAAAAAAAACACAGCCGTCAAAACTTCCTAACCATACATGTTACTTCCCATCGGAAAAGATTATTTAAATAATATAATCAATAAATCGTTTTATGAAATGAATCTGCAATCTCGGTGATCAGTGCTAGGCTAAACTCGAACCATTTTCAGAATGACGAGAAGATTAGCGATGTGATAAGATGGCGGCGTGCATGAAGTTGGACTCTAAATCGGAGGCGTTTCATCACGATGGACAACAATCATGGCATGTTATATTGCTAATTGCAATCCTTTTCTTATTTTTCTGATACAGTCGGATGCTTGTGATTAATTTTTAAATTTTTTTTAATCACCCATCGCTGACTGGGGTGAATTAATTTATCTTCTCAGGCGGTGCTCGCCAGGAATTTCAAGCGATGTTGTTGTCCAGATTGGAGATGGTAACTTCCACCTCCATAAGGTGATTTTAATTTTTTGTTTGAAGTGTGGATGGAGGGACTCTGCTTTTTTCTTCTTCTTCTTTTTACATCTGAAATTTATGTTTTTTATGCTCCGTTTGGTTCAAGCAAAGTTTAACGGATGGAAAATAAAAGTGGTGGATTTAATATTAAAACTTCTTTTAAACTTTTCTCTAAATTTTCCATGGAAAAGATCAGTTTTCTCTAAAATATCCACTCAACTTTCTTTTCTCAAATTCTGTATAACGAAACGGAGGGTTAGAATACTGAGTTTATGGGCAGCCGATGCTTGAAATCGCAACAACGTATATTTATTTCTAGCCCATGGGAAGGATGCCATTTTGAATAAGTGAGATTACTCGAACAGAGAATGCAGAACCACTTGAGTGAGGGTTGCGGGGATGGGCTTATGATGAGTAGTATCGCAAGTAAAAAGTTCAGTTTTCTGTATAGATTCATAGTATTTGTACTATGCCGTTTATTTGGTTGTTTTTGAATAGTCGCAGACGTGAATTTGAACTTAGAAATTAAGTATCATTGTGCAGTCAAGTTATATTCTTCATTGAGTTTCGCTGTTTTTCTTATAAAAATTTATTTGTTTAATTTTGGTTCAAAAGATCTTAATTGATTTCCTTGTTTCCAGTTTCCACTAATGTCAAGAAGTGGGAAGCTAGAAAAGCTAATAGAAGAGAATTGTGTGGAAGATGGTAACAACTGTATCATCCATCTTCACGACTTACCTGGCGGAACCAAAGCATTTTTGCTTGTAGCTAAATATTGTTTCGGTGAGTATCTTCAAATGAATGAAGGGTATGGAGAGGGTAATCTCATTTTACAAAGCGAAAATTTTCTTAAACAAGTGTTTACTAGTTGACCAGACACTTTAAAAGCTCTTGAAACTTGTGAAGAGTTTTTACCTAATGCGGAGGAGCTTCGTATTGTTTCAAAATGTGTTGATTTGTTAGCTGATAAAGCTTGTGCAGATACTGGATCGTATAGTTGTCCGGTGTCTGAAGGCGACAGGAGTCAGAGTCCGGGAGGGACAGTATTCTGGAATGGAGGCTAAAACTTATGGCATGGGTAAGGATTGGTGGTTTGAGGACGTATCATTGCTGAGTTTGCCCGCTATATAAACCATTACTTTATGCTGCAGAAGCTAAAGGGGTTAGTTGTATAATGTTTTATGCGAGGAGGCATCTGTGCTTACTAGGCAGATTAGAAACCTCCCAAAATGGATATACTTGTTCCTGGTCAAAGGGATCAAAATTCTCAGAACAGCAATGGCGTTAAAAGCAGGTCCTGACTGTCAACAAAATTTGGAGAGAAGCGTAGGACTTCAATTAGACCAGGCTGCACTCGAGGACCTTCTCATACCCAACTCTGGATACTCAGTTGACTGTGTCCAACGAATCCTCAATCATTTCATGATGGCAGACAAGGAGTCAACGTCAAGTTGCCTTGCGGAAGAAACCCATTTAGGATGCGAACAACCTCACCGATGACAATTGTTGCAAGCCTGGTGGATGGTTATCTTGCAGAAGTTGCTCCAGATGAGAATTTGAAGCTACTCGCTTTCCAGTCCCTCGCTGGTGTCACACCTGATTATGCCAGACCTTTTAGAGGATGGAGTGTATCGAGCTATTATATCTAAACATATAAATGAATAGGGAAAAGAATGAATAATCAAATATAAATTGTTAATTTTACTCTTTAATAATGGTATTATGGTAATTTATTTAGTTTCTTCCCCAAGTTTGCAGATGGGTACGAAGAGAATAAGGATGAGAATTGAGGAGAAGGAAAGATGGAGAGTTTGGGCACCAGAATTGCGAGGAATTGATTGAACTGAGGGAATAGCGTGTGTCCCGTATTTCCATCGAAACGACGGGCGGAACGCTAGTGTATATATATATATCTCAAGGCAAACATATATCCTCAGTGCTTTTCATAATCTGTTGGAATTGCAAAATTACAGTCACTAACAAATTTTCTTGTATGTGAAATAATGTTTTATGATATAAGTTTTCCTTCTTTGAAAATAATTTATGTAAAAGGATATTTTCTGGTAATACTATTTAGTGGTGTGGTTGTGGTAAAAGGAGGTTGGAACGCCCTCTGCAAAAAAAACTTGGTTTGAAATTAAGGGTTTGTTCTTTTGACATGAATTGAAACTGAACTGAACTAAATAGAAAATTTAAAATTAATTAATTACATTTGTATATTATTTTAATTTTAAAAAATAGTTTTGACAATAGTGAATGTCTCTTAAGCTTGTCTCATAGTTTTAAGTCTTATTACACTTTTAAAATAATTTTAAAAATAATGAATGTTTATCTATTGAACTGAATTGAACTGAAGTAATTAAATTAATGTCAAAAGCAAAGAGTTTAAAACATAATATCAATCTTGTGATGGTAAAAGAAAGGACACAGAGACTTCCGACTCGAGTAACCCCATCACCATCAACCAACTGACAGAAATTTAACTTGCAGAATCCCGAATGCTAGTTATTTCCTCTTTTATTATCGCACCACAAAATTAGAAAGATTTTCATGCAAAAAATG
>JAWWMW010001021.1:164024-176554 GCA_035048345.1 Echeveria elegans
ATGTAAAAAGTAGGAAAGAGAATAAGTGAAAAGTGAATAGATTAGAGAGTGTGTAATTGTGAGAATAAAAAAAATTCCATTTAAGGAAACGGGAAGAAAATTTTGAGACACTAAATAAGGAAATGAGAAGAAAAATATGGGATAGAGGCAGTACACAACAGAAGCATCTTAGGAAACAATTTGTGGGAGTGGCCCGTTGCTTCATCATTTAATGGTGTCATGAAATTATACAAGGTTGTTCCTTCAATGTGGCACGTGCGTTTCTGGAGACTTTATTCATGACCTGTCCACAGCTCCCTCATGTGTGTAAACTTGCGAAGCGTGTAACCATTGTTTAGCCATTATTTCAAACTCTAAAATACATATCATAACTCCGAACACAAAATTCAAAAAGAATAACGCATTCAGTATGTGATGTGTATACATAGTTAGGCTGTGCTAATGTCTCATAGTCCTATGAAAAATGTTTGCATCTGATTTGATCCTCCCTTTGTGTAGTGATAAATCAATATGCGCAACTCGAAATCTTAGAAGCACTGCATAACTAAATTTCATACGTTGTAACAATGCAAATACAGAAGCCCATAAGATTTTAAGTCAAGCTTAATGCGAAAGTCACTTACCCCAGTATGTTACACAAGTTCACCCAGTTAGATATGTATATATAGTACATCTCTCTAACTTATTCAAATGGATTATCATTAAAGAGAAATTATCATTACATCATTATGTCAATTTCACGTCCATAAATTAGCGTCCACCTTAAAGTGGATGCAAAGTTCCCGTCCAATTGGACGCTAATGAACATTGAACGCAGATGCCATAGTGGACGCTAATTTGCATGCAAAAATTACGCGCAAGTACTTAGCGTCCACGTGGATGTCAAAATAGGGTTCATGTGAACGCAACGTACAATTTTGACGCTAATTTATAAGTCTAGTTCATGTGTGTACAGTGAGAGAAACCCTAATTTAATTATGTGCAACGGTGGGTGTAATTTTAGTTAGGGTTTTTGTGTACCACATTTTCCATGGATGCATTTAAGCCCTAAGCTATTGTTAATTGTGTTAATCTCAGGTTGTGAGCAGGAATTGAGGGAGAGGAGGACAGTGGAGAGAGAGAGAAGAATGGATGAGTGTGGCCATTATTCGATCCGGTATATGTTATTTTGGTTTGATTCGTGTTGTTATTCACTACGGAGTACTATTTTTGCGTCATTTTATGTGGATATATGTATGAAAAGCCACTAATTTAACTTGTTTCACTTGTAACCGGATGGGTTGATGTATAATGGCTTTTATGTAATGTGAATTATGATTTCAGATTAATTTGGTTGGAATATGTATATCCTCACTATAATTTCATGCATCTTAAAGTTTCTGCTTTAATCATGGGCTTATGTTAAGTTCTGATTGAATTGGTTGAATATGATTTCACATGTGAATGCAGTGGAGATGTTGCTAAACATCGTGAAAGGGAACCAAGGATGAACTATCCGTTTAAATTACCTCAAGGACTAACGGAGAAACAGATATGATCTTTGCTCCCTTTAATGGCTTCTCGCAAATGCAAAAGATGGGACTGTCAACTCTGTATTAAGGAATTCATGGAACAAGATTGTCCTCATGATCACCAGCAGCTGGCCATTGAAGCTGGCCCTTCTGTCGCTGCACCTAATTTCGATGTTGCGCTTGTTACAAAAACCAACCTTTTGGTTGTGGAACAAATCGATGCTGTAGAAGTGTGCTCATCAGTACAGAAGGTTTGGATAATGCTGAAGCTGAATGCATTACAAAGAAGCAACAACCTGAAACCAAAGGTATGTAGTACTATTTGTAAATACTATTGGAACCAGATTTCTATGATTCATCCAGTAATGTTTAATTATTGTTTCTTTCGTTTTTGTCACCAGTATTTTTTGATCTGAATATCCCGATTGTTGAGCCGTGTGATGAAGCATTGGAGAACAGTAATAATCATGCTCCAGCAGCTGAAGAGCTTGTTGTGGCTCATAATCCAGAGCTTAGCATCGCAGAGTTAGTGTCAGTCGATGAACAGCAGACTAGAAACTTAGAAATTTCAGAGTCAGAGGCGTCAGCTCAATTACCTAACAGTTGCATTGGTAACTCTTATGTTTCTCCTCTCCCAGCGATCCTTGTTCAGGGTGGAATTAAGACATCGAGTATCAAAGAAGCACGCAAGTATCACTCAGCTTCGTACTTAAACGATGAAAGAAGAAGAGAAGGATCTCGGAATGTTCCAAATTCCGATCTGCAATCCAAGAAACCCGAGTTAAAGAATAAGAAGAAAATGCACCAGTGCAGAACAGTTCAAGAAGGACCAGCTGGTGCTAATATTTCCAAAGCAACTGAATATGTTTCTGGACAAAATACACAAAACAGAACAGTTGATTGTAATCTTCCTCTGAAGCAGACTTTCACATTGGCCGATGTGAGCGCAACCCCTCGACGAGAATTTAGCGATAAAGGAAACATCCGGCAAGTAATGATCAAAATGGTAACTATCGTATCCAATTCATCTGAGGAGGATCTACAAAATGAATCAAGGAGTGTCGACCTTCAGCTGAGAAAGAGAAGGGTTTTTTGTAATGTTATGAAAACACCACTTGCCGAGGCTGAACACTCCCAATCAGTTGAGCCGGATGGTGACCCATCCCAACGAATGGAGCCAGCTGCTGACCAGTCCCAAGGAGTTGAGCTGATTGGTCACAAAAGTAAAAAAAATGCTCCCTCTTCTTCGGAAAGGAAAGGAGAGTCTGACTATTCCTGTAGCAGATCTTGGAAACTCTCCACCTACTCGAATCAAGGTATGACCATATGATATCCTTCAAAAATTATAGTTTTTCCTGGAATTTAACATGTATCTGAATGTTGTGTTCATTTGATTAAAATAAATGATCCCTCTGTTGCAGAAGGCCACAAGTAAAGCAGCCTATCAGCTGATGCCCGGGAGGAAACGGAAAAACAAGAATCACGGTGAGCCAAGTGGTATTGCCCTTGATAAGGAAAGTCCTGAAAAAAGCTCACCTGTTGTAGTTGAGAAGGAACTTGTTTCACAAGACAAACACATCTCGACGATGCCTTGTCTACAAGATGACAACTTTAATCTCAAGCAACTCAAGACAGAAATTATTAAGACACTCAAAAAACATACGTTTGATTCACCTTCTGCGGACAAAAATCAGAATGTCATTCCAACCGGTGGAAATGGAACATCTTCACCGGCTCAATCTAAGATAATATTTCAATTTTCAACAACATTGCACTTATATTTATAGATGTTTTGTGATAATCATATAAAAATTTGTGAAAAAGTCGAGTGGGAAAGGGAAAGGTGAGCCAAACCTGATGCTTGGAGCTGTGCAAGAGAAATAAGAAAAAAATTACGTAAATGGGGATTTCTTTGAACAGAAAATTCATGCTGCTCTCTGTGTATAAATTCAAATTCACACATTCTTCTCTGTAACAGAAGTCCAGTCTGAAAGAAGTGAAGAGGCGAGGAAGACCAAAAAAGGTACCAATGAGCGGTGCAAGTGGCAGTGGCACCGTCACCAAAAAGAAACAAGGTAATGAGCAACCTGCTACATTCGGGAAGGAACTAGTTGTGAAGGATATAACCTCTCTGAGGCCAATATTGCGGAGCGAGTCAGCTCTCCAATTACTCAGCATGGTGGCTGAAGATAGCTTGGAGAATGAAGCTTTAGCAGCCAGACTCTGGACCTGATCGCACATTTCTTCATATCATGGAAGAGTTTCATGTTAGAAATGTGCTGGAAATGCGGTATGAAGGATGTATCGAGCTTAAAAATCCAGCAGATTATTTCTTGGCAGGCGGAGAGGGAGATCGTTTCAAACTTGTGCGGAAGGATTTGCCGTTGAGGCCTCATCGCTTGCTTCCCGCAAAAAGTGTATTGCATGTGAGTGCAAGTCCAACTATTGCTGCTACCAGAGTTGCAGTACCAGCGGAGTAATGTAGGCAGGGGTACTGGCCAGTTGTTGCAAACTGAGTACTTTGAGGCTTTGAGCTATATACTCACTCGGATGTCAGATCATTTTTTTATTGCAATGCATGAAGTGCATTTTTCCCAGAATGCCTCATGTTTTATGGTGTAACAAAATAATTTATCAGCATAACATCTTGAATCTTGATACTGGATTAAAGTAGTCACGGCAGCTGAAAAGATATACAGTGCCTGGAAATTGCAGTTGAAAATGTTGTGTTTTTTTTAGGTAAAACTCAACAGTTAAAAAATGTTGTTGATTTGGGAGAGGTGGGTGCTGTCTGGTTTACTTCCACTTCTCTTGAAGTTCTTTTCTTTCTGATAGCAGCCACTAAGACAACGATGGTGAGTAGAAGTAGAGCGTAGCTAAAATCTTCTGTGAGGGAGTCGTAGGTCTTTGAGGGTGCCATTCTGGTGTAAAAAAGATCCACGCCATATGCGAATACATGAGTGGTCGACTCTAGCTTTGCTGGAGCAGTCACTATCCCTCTGATGCCTTCCACTTTGAGGGCGTGTGTTACATATGACTGCACAGGGTGGCTTGTTACAAATTAGCGGATTCAAATGTTTGTGAAAAGCATCGAATGATTGTGAAAACGACTAACCTGGGGAATAATTGGAAGTGCTTCTGTTAGAGGTAAGAGTCCTTCTTTCTCAGCCTGCGAGGGGTTGACTGGACGACGAGGATCCAGGTAACGCTTATCAAGAGCCAAAATCTGTATTTCGATGATATCATAGCGTATGCACAATTTTTAGAAAACCGTTTTTTTGTTTTCAATATAAATCAATACTATACTCTCTTTAAAGAACAAAAAAAACCCTAACAAACCTGATCACCAATGGTCCCAATGAGGAGCTGCTTTGAAGTTATGCCTTTAGCAGTCGATGTCACAGCAATGGTCTTCACAGAATGTGCGAAGAAATATGACTGTGATTTTGTGATGATTTCAGGTCGAGAGTAGGATGAAACTGGGGCAGTGAGATTATGCGTTCCAAGAATTAGCTTCCAGACTTTCTTGTTGTCCTGTGCCATTGGGATAAAAAACATTATATTTACTGAATGCACTTATCTACCCAATTTATCCATCAATTTGATGAGTAGTTAGAATACCGCTCTGGACTGATCATAAATCTCAAGGACTGACATCTCGTATCGGTGAGCTCTGAGATTGAAGTAATGGTAAACAACCCAGTTCTCACTAAGGACCTGCACATTAAGCACACGCATCCGTTGAAACTCGCATAAGCAAGAACAATGTAACGAGAGCAACTCGAATAACCTGAACTTACTGCACGAACAGGGCCTTGCGCGCCATACTGGTTCATACGATGCAATATGCGCCCAGTAATTGTATCAATGAGATATACGACCAATCCTGACTCCTCGGGGGTTGCCGATCCAATAGGGCCGGCAGCTTTAGGTTGTACAGTGGCCACAAATAGTAGGTTATTTGAAATGTATTTATACATAACATCTTGATCAGTTATTATCTTTGCCTGAGTGTGGACAACCTGAAAGATGAAAACGTAGATTGTCACGCCACCAACAACAGTGGATGTAATATTATAAACTACTTCCTATACTCAAAGTCCAATTTATATGTCCTCCAATATTTCCTCTACCTTAAAGCCATAAAAGAGTCTTCAAAGACAAAATAATGAACGATGAAATGAAATATAAACCTCATGTGATGCTCTAGTTGCTGTCGATATGATCGTCTCGGATTCTATAGGAAAGACAATTGTCCATATAATCCTTGAATCAAAGCAGAAATCATCATGCACCTCACTGATGCAATTACACTTAAGTGCATAACCTCTAATTATGCTACTCTCAGCTTCAACTGAATACCAATATATGTCGTTAAATTTATGTAGGAAGATACCGAGAGATTCAGCAGTTTTTGGGTATAAATGGACTTGATTGTTGGAATCCAAAATAAGATGGAGGCGCTGTTCGGCCGAATCAGTAAATGGCAGTTGAATTACCCGTGCAACTGAATGTGAGAGACCGAAAGTATTAACTTCTGACCCTGTGTAAGTATCAACCAAAGAGAAGGCACTAGGTGCGTCTAAACTGCTTCCACACCGGCCAATAACAAGAACAGACGGATTCTCATCCAATGCATGATGATGAGGAACTTGCCACTGATATATATTTAATCCAGTAGGGTGTTCACAAGTTTCTGATTTGCGAAGGGATTTTACCAATGAAGACCAAATGACAAGTCCATTACCGGTGTGCAAGGCATAAAGTTTCCCTGCTTTCGTAAGCACTATGAGCAGCTTCCTGAAACCATTATGGTCGCGAGTCAATTTACTCTTCTCAGAACTCTTTAACCTCATTGCTTGTATGGCAGCAACTTCTTCAGCATTTGCAAGCATCAAGGTTCCTTTAACCTTCAGCATATGTCCCTTCAACATTAGATTATGAGAGATGTTATTATCTCGATTCAATTACCTGAAACAAATAAAGTCAAGGACACCACTGTTTGCACCTTAAAATTAGTGTAACTGATGTGAATGAGAAAATATCAGTACATGCATAATCAACAGGAGGTGATATCCTAACCAGAAACGCATAAGCGTTAGGCAGCAAAGAAACAAAATTATGAGTCCTCTACCCACTTTCAGCATCATTAAATCTGTAGCACACTTTCCAAAATAAACATTATAGTATCTAAATCTTCATACCTTTAGCCACTCGAATAGGCTGTGCTCTACTTTTGCGACAGAGACACCATCTTTTTCCACTGGTAGCTCGGATGTTGTTACATCTAACACTGAAGCAAGCCCATCTTCCCTGCTCCAAACAACTGCACCTTGCTGAATCAGAATGAGCGAATGGTCTTCCATGACGACCAATGCCCTGAACCCATAGGATCTGTCTGTTCTTATATAGTTGTTAACACTTTATGCACCAGCCCCTTCTGCGCATCCACTTCAGTACTCTCCTTAACCAAGTCACGGAGAAATTCACTTGCATGTTTCACAGAAAGCTGAACTGTTGATCCAGATTGCTCAACTAAACCGAAGGCTTGCTGGTCCTCGGATACAGAAATAGAATCACTAACAGCCACGTCACAGCTAACTTTCTCGATTAACTCCAACTTACCTTCCTTCACCACTCTCACAAATACAACATGATTATCTACTCTCAATGCAAACTTCCCAGTAAGCCTTGATGGTAAAATCACCGCTTCCCCAGAAGTAATTCCAATAAGATCCGATATGCCAGTAGACTTTAAGTTGATTTCATCTTCCAGAAAGTTTATCGAAACTATAGCTTTTCTGCTGGCATCCAAGGTCACAAGTGCGTTGCTGTAAACTTGCAACGCCTCACCGTAAAAGCCTGCAGGATACGAAGCACACTATTGTGCTTCACGAAATCACCACTCTTTAAGACAATCTTAATTACTTCAAGCTGAGAGGAACCAGAAAAGCCCACAACATAAACTGTATTACTACCAGAAGGCAGAATAATGTCCTGAACTTCAACACTGCGATACAGGAAAACAGAATTACTATCAACTGCAGGCCGTACTAATTTTCAGAAGGAAGTAAAAGGCATTTATCATTTGAACCTTTCAGCTGCCAAGTCTCTCTTCCAGATAACTTCTCCATCTATACTTGAAACTGCATAAAGAACGCTATTTCCGAAAATGAGCATTACATGGTCGTTATCAACTTTCAAAGTTGGCTGGAACAAAAATCTCTTGTTTAGTGCATGACCAATACTCTATGGTTACCAAGAACAAGTTTGTTCAAAAGGCTACTAAAACAATATAGTAAAATCACCTAACTGGAATGTGTAGCAGTGACTTTGACCGCTGAGAGCCCTGGAGGAAAGATTCCCACACTAACTGCCCCTCTGGGAATTTCCAAGCCCTCAAAATGGATCCTGACGAGGAAAGTGAAATAACATCTGAAAGAAAGTAAGAGGAAAATCAACAAATCACACTAGGGAAAAATTTCATCTGTCTTGTCAACACTAAACTGACTATTAAGCCACACAAAAACAGTCTTTATATACGAAACACGACCAAGCATACATAAAAACACACTGAAAATAACCAAAGAAACAATAAAAAAGGGTGACTTACACTTGCCGAGCGCAATCCCAATTTCGTCAACCACATCATTACTCCCAAGTACATGTCTCCAAACTGCACAAAACAATACAAAATCAAACACATTCCCACATCAACTAAAAGAATACCACAGTTTCAACACTCTCATGGCGTTAGATATAGGAGCTAGTCAACCACCAAACAAGTTCAGTGTTCATGCATCTACCCAACCATTGTCAACTGATACAAATTGTGAATATCACTCACATATATCCCCTCGCCGAAGATCCAACGAAGCAATCACATTCTCCTCAGTAGCAACCACAACACGCTTCCTTCCAGCCTTCTGCGTCTGGAAAATCGCTTGCTTCACCTTACCTATATACTGCTGATGCCTAAACACATACATACAAAATCAAATCATCATCAACACCGAAACAAACACAAATGAGTTCAACTGGTCAAATCGGATGTTCTACAGCGCACCAGTCCATCAAACCGACTTGATCTTCGTAGAGTGAGAAAACGAAATTGACGGAGCCGGAGGCGAGGAGCACGAGTGAGATCAGAAAAGCCCTAATCGCCGCCATCGCTCTATTCGGAAAATCCACTTCGCAGCGGATTTGAATAGTATATCTGAAAGCAGACTAGGACGCTCAATTATTTATGACGTCCTATTTAATTAATATACTTTATTTAATATATTACGTATTAATCATAACGTTTCATTTAAGGGATCAGCGTTGGAAATGGAACCTCTAAAAGTTGAATGTTAAGAGATCATCGTGACGTGTTTAGATCCAACGGTACTCCAATATGGCGGCTAAAAGCGTCAACTGCAACGTTGACTCATCAGTCAATCAATCACTTCACATCTTTATCAAAACCCTACAAATCGAACGACGGTGTTGATTCAGGAACATGCGGCATTCGATAGAGAGCTTAGGGTTGCCGTCTCTAATCTCTATTCAATCGGGTTCAGTTTGTTCCAATTTTGACAACTATTTGTCTTCAAGGAAGCGAGCCGGAAGAGTACGGTTACGTGTAGTTTCGTCAGGTGGAGAGCCTGTTTACGTTCCAACACCGCTCGATCGGACACTCCGGACGCCCCATAGCGGGTGAGATTTGGTTCATGTTCAATTTCAGCTCAGTTCAATTCAATTCCTTCAGCTTAGTATTGTATGTATTTGACTTTGGGTGGTACAAAATCGGAGTGGAATTGAGTGAACTGAGATTTAGGCCGATGTAAGATTTGTGAGCATCTGAACTCACTTGTGGAGTACAGGTACCATTTCGATGGAAGTAGGAGGCCATTTTTTGAAGGATGGTACTTCAAAGTTGCAATTCCGGAAAGAAGGCAGAGCTTCTGTTTTATGTACACTGTGGAGAATCCAGCATTTACCAAGAAGTTAAGTGCGCTAGAGATATTGGAAAATGGCCCGCTTTATACAGGAACAGGTGTTCAGATACTAGGTGCCGATGACAAGTATATATGTCAGCACTCTAAAGAGTCCGGAACCTTTTGGGGAAGTAAAGTTACAGTTCTTCTCGGCCTCGTATTTCAAGTCATACTTGCTACCACTTTCAAGCATTTAATTATTGAACGTTTTTATCTTTTTTGTGCAGGCACGCATGAGCTAATATTGGGCAATACTTTCATGCCTGAAGGAACATTCCCACCTCCTGACCGGGAGGTCCCTCCGCAGGAATTTAATAGAAGGGTTTCACGAGGTTTTCAGGTGACACCTCTTTGGAACCAAGGTTCAATACAGAATGACGGCAAGTAAGGATTTTGCTTCTTTGTTTAGGCCTTTTCTGGCGTTTTTTTTTTTTTGGAAATGTCGTGTAA
Organism: Echeveria elegans; assembly: GCA_035048345.1. Taxonomy (NCBI): domain Eukaryota; kingdom Viridiplantae; phylum Streptophyta; class Magnoliopsida; order Saxifragales; family Crassulaceae; genus Echeveria; species Echeveria elegans. The sequence continues at coordinate 173,965 of JAWWMW010001021.1, forward strand.
TTGGGATAATGAAGTAAAAAGACCCATAGGTGGAATAAGTCCTTTTCCGGTTATAGTTTCCTTCTAACAAAGCAATGTTCTATTTTTTACTTGAATGCATTTCCTTGTCTATTACAGGACAGATCACGCAAAAATTGTCAAGACAGCAAGGTGGGAGTATAGTACGTGCCCAGTTTATGGCTGGGGCAGTGTCAACAACAAGCAGAAGGCAACTGCAGGGTGGCTGGCAGCTTTTCCTGTTTTTGAACCGCATTGGCAAATATGCATGGCTAGTGGACTATCCACCGGTTGGATAGAATGGGATGGCGAGTTATTTGAGTTTCGAGACGCTCCATCCTATTCGGAGAAAAACTGGGGCGGGGCCTTTCCAAAAAAATGGTTTTGGGTAATTTCCGTTTCCAAGTTTTCCAAAAACTGGCAATCTGCCTCATTTTAATTATTAGTATTTTAAAAAGACGCATTGTCGCTTGAGTTTTGGTGAATGCTTCCCGTCTTGAGCACTTACACTACCTTGTTATTAATTACAGGTTCAGTGTAATGTGTTTGAAGGTGCAATGGGAGAAGTCTCCTTAACTGCTGTTGGCGGAGTGAGGCAGCTACCTGCTGGGGCTGTCAACTACTACGAAAATGCTGCTCTGGTACATGTTTTTTTAGAGATTTTGAAGGTCTTATCAAGTTACCGTGTTTTCCAAAGTATCATTTTCTTATCTTACTATGCATTGCGGATTTGCAGATTGCGGTACATTATGATGAAATCTTTTATGAATTTGTTCCTTGGAATGGGGTTGTTTGTTGGGAAGTGTCAACATGGGGCCACTGGTTCATGTCCGCCGAGAATGAAACTCATATAGTAGGCTGATGTTCATGTCGTCTTCTAATAGTTTTCTTGCAAAAGATAATATAGTTTCTTTGGATGCTTGTTTGTGTTCATGAAATTCATTTCTTTTTCTAGGCAGAGCTAGAAGCGACAGCAGAGGATTCAGGGACAATGTTGCTTGCTCCAACGCTAGAAGCAGGTCTTGCTCCAGCGTGCAAAGATACATGTTCCGGTTTGCTTAAATTACAAATATGGGAAAAGGGATCACACAGAACCAAGGGAAAGGTATATCATCCCAAGCCTTGGTTTATGCTAGTGATTGTAACCCTAAACACTTCTAACTCAATCTTCATTCACACAATTTAAATCTGTAGAAAATATTGGAAGTAACAAGCAATATGGCAGCTCTGGAGGTTGGCGGAGGACCATGGTTCAATACATGGAAAGGTGAAACTAATACGCCGGAACTTCTTAAAAGAGCTTTAAGGGTCCCTATGGATGTAGAAGGCATTTATAAATTTGCTCCGTTATTAAAGCCCCCTGGCTTGTAGACTTTATAAACTTATAACGCTTCAAATCGTCGAGTACGCTATCAGAAAGTAATGTCGATCTTTTGAGCAAAGATTGAAATGGAGTTAGGCCCTTATGTCTCACATCTATGATACTGTTCTTGTTCCTTCTTGAACTGATTGTGCTTCCAGCTAGACTGATCATATCCATTTATCCGTCCATTAACCATCCATTAATCATCCGTTTAATTAAATGGATAAATCCGTCCATCCCATTACCGTTTAACTAAACAGAGTGATGGAAAACAGAGACTTTCACAGCTCAAAATGGGCTTGCTTGGCAATTTTTTAAATGGATGGTAAATGGATAATGGATTATCCAATAATCCATTAACCATTTATCATCTATATCCATTAATACGTTTATTAAATGAATAAACGGGCCTCATCCATTTATCATCCGTCTGTTTATCATTCGTCTCATTTACCATCCGTCCCATCCGTTTTGACATGCCTACTTCCGGCCAAGGTATTGGGATGTACAAAAATTGTCCTCTTCAAATTTGCACACTTTTGGCTCTTGATTAGATGAAGCAAAGTGAAGGTAGACATTTCTTTGAGTCACTATACACATGGTTACAACATGCACCATTACCTCTAACATTTCATTTTTGATCGTTACAGATGGTATCAGACAACAATTGTATCATTATCCTTTGCGCCAGAACCGGAGTGGAGGAATCAATCGGACATTATGATATAAAGAACAAAAGTATATCCTTATGTATGCACTCAACATCACATGTACATAAAGCATATTTATTGCCAATAATTCACCAAATGATCAATCCCACCCATGTTCACTTCCTTGTCAAAAATGGTAAACTAGAAGAAGAGGACAATATACTACCAAGTAGTGGCTTTAATCAATTCATGTCTCCTGGACCATTTAGTTCCCATGATGCATCATTCTTTATTCACTGAGCAAACTAGTAGTGTATTTTGATATCTCTGATCTGTAGGTATACTATAAGTTTCTTGGAGGAATCACATACAGACTTTAGAAATGCAAAATAAAATGTTGTGACGACGTGTTGTTTGGGTACAAAGTGATGTAGCAACTTTTAATTTTTTTTGGAATGGAGTTATCTACCCCTACTCATTTACTCTATATATATTATATATTGTGAAATTGCTAGCCTTAAGCAATATGTGTTTAGGATTCAGATACTTCAGTTCCTGAGTCAACTAATACGTCAGATAG
>JAWWMW010001021.1:176654-187005 GCA_035048345.1 Echeveria elegans
GAATCTTTCAGAGTTGCAGCCATGATTGAGAAGCTACCTTCAGCTTGGAAGGACTTCAAAAATACCCTCAAGCACAAGACCAAGGAGATGTCTCTTGTTGAGTTACAGTCAAGGCTCCGCATTGAAGAAGAGAATCGGGGTGCAGACAATAAGGTGAAGGTATTCACCGAAAAGGCCAACATAGTTGAGCATAATGAGGGCTCTCAGAAGAAGAAATCTTCAAACAAGGTGGCTCCAAAAGAGAAGTCTTTTAAGAAGTAGAAACCCAGGTTCAATGGAAAGTGCTTCAACTGTGAAAAAGAAGGTCACAAGTTTAGTGAATGCCGAACAAAGAAGAAGAAAGTCAATGTGGCTGAGACCTATGACGATGATGATGTTGACATCTTAGAGGCTTAATGTAATGCCTGATGCAATATATTCTGACAAAATTTATGAATAAAATGTTTCTTCTTTTATTCGCTCGAGTCTTATACTTGTGGCTTAAGGTTGAAAAACATTAGTTCATCATGCTGGTAAGCCACAGCTTATAATTTCGTCTCCGTGCCTATCATGAAAACCAATAAGGGTGATCATAGTGACACCTTAATGCCTAGTGGTGTTGGTTGATGATATCTCGATACGGAACATCATTTGTCGGCGTTGTGGGGTGTTATAATTTGAAGACGTTTGAGTCATTAACATAGAACTTGCCGACTGGGCCAGTCTTTGCAGTACTAACCGAAAGGCAAAAGCGACACCAGGTCGGAGATTTGTCGAACAGCTCTTCGATAGGCTGGGACAGGCATCACAAAAACTCAATTCCAATTGAGTGGATTGCTCTTTGAAAGCCTCAATGAAGTTGGCTAGTAATTGGGTGTAAAGATCATAAGCTTGGCTTGGGATCATTAATCAAAGCTGAATTTATCAAAGTTCAATTTGTGTAAAAGTGAACTAATGAGAGTCCTACATTTCGTGTGTATGCACTCAAACATGATGGTGTTTGAGCATTAGTATTTGCTCTGAGGGTGAACGAATTCAATTCACAATAGTCAAGCATCTCTTTGTGAAAGAGGAAGTGATGGGCGGCCGTGTGGTGGGACGTGCTTGCTGGCTCTAGGCTTCTGATCTAGCCAGTAGCCACCAAACTCATGACTTCCAGGCAGCCAATGCATAAAGGCAGTGGGCAATATACAAAAATGAGTGTAATTAGATGTTGAGTCCATACTTGACATATTTACTTCATGAGTATGTGTAGTCCATTTGAAGATGTGCATCACCATGAGCGAATGTTTCAATGCGCTTACTACGCGTGACTAGGGGTACCTAGTAATTAAACATGTTGGATTTTGTGAATCTATGACAATGTGATAAAAATCACAAACTGTCAATTAGATTTAAAACACAGTATGTGTGACAAGTTAATACAGTAAGAAAATAGCGTACATACGCTTTGTGATAAAGCTTATGCCACCTATTTGCGTACATTACAATAGTCAACCGGCAATAGAAAAGGCTAAGTATGTGTTATACAATGGTATGTCTTGACATATGTGTAGACGATACAATACCATTAGACACATGTTATCTACAAGAGTCATAAGTATTGACTATGTAAGGTCCACAGAAAACATTGCGGATCCGCTAACCAAATGGTTAAATAAGGACCGGGTAGATATATTAACAGGAGGAGTGAGTATATATAAAGCCCATGAAAATTAAAGTCGAGGCGAAGGAAAACTCAACCATGATGATTGGAGATTCCAAGAACTTGGTTCAATGGGACAACCTAATTGCTGAGACTGTGATGTCAGTGTGGGGGTTTTCACCACGAATGACACATCACTGTGGGGGTTTCAACCCTCAGCTCATTCCTAATCAAACAGTGACACCCGTACGAGGATAAGCTTAAAGCTTTTAATGATTATGTGAGTTCAGATGTGTGGAGTTCTGGACAGGTAATTTCGGGATTACCTTAAAGTGAATCACCTATGTGAGAGAGAAGTGTTGCTGTTTCAGAGGAGAACTATTAGGGCTTAGTTCTTTAGAAACTCTTGCAAAACTAGGGATGGGACTCATGGCCTAACTGAGTAACCAGTAAGAAATGACAAACTGTCAGGAATATACCTGTGGGGGATATGTGTTTGTTTGCACCAAAAGACGAACAGTTCATGGACATCGCGTCTACTGAAGAGTCAGTAAGCAATATATATCTTTCCAATGGAAGGTTCAAGGGTATTGCAGCCTACCTATCCTTTGCAGGTATATACCATAAAAAAACTATCATCACGTAGAGTCGGGTTTTATTTTATTTCTCATTTTCTTCATGTGGGGGATTGTTGAAAAGTTGTGAAGAAAAGATGATTCATGGTCACCAAACTACGTAGTTTTGTGACAAATTAAATGAACATCTAATAATATAAAACGACGGAGTTTTATGTTAGAGGTTTTGGGACTGAATAATACAAAACAATATAGTTTGTTGGAAATAAAAGTGGGCTTGATTAAGTCTATCTTTAATTTTGAACGTGTAAAAGTAGACTTGTTAAAGTCTACCTTTTTGGTAAAATCGTGTAAAGAAGCAATCAAAGATAAAGCACATCTTTGTTTGAGAAGTGTACACGTGTATGCACTCTCATTAAACGTGCACAAGTTGTTGCAACTGCTTCCCGTCCTTTTAGTGAGAACGGTTGTCCCAATCCTGTATAAATTATGAAGAGTGCTCCTTCATATGTAGAGAGTGAGACGACACAACAAAAACAAGAACAACAAATCCTCCTATTCTTTTTCGTGTGAGTTTTCGGGTGATAGTGAGGACTGTTCGTATTTCGCCTTCTCCATTCTTGGTGTGAGTGGCTGAGGGTGAGGTTGTTGTATCCTGGGAGGTCGTTTGCCAAGAAGAACCGAGCACTAGCGGGGCAATAAGACTTTAAGGAAATTGCCGAACAAGCCTCAACCAATTTCGGTTTTGTATCTTCTCTCCTTATTTACTTCAATTAAGTTGATGTTGAATTAATTATTGGTGCTTGCTTTGATTCAATTTTGTTTCTGTTACACGTTGCTGAATTCCGAGTGTTTCACGAGGTAAAATCCTTATGTTTCTCATTTTGATCATACTTGCTGTAGCCTAATGCATGTTCACTATCTGTTTGATTCTATTTTCGAAATAATGGATAAGCGCAGATTGCTTACATGTGTAATACATGCAATCAACTCTTATATGTGATATATATTTTAATGTCATGCTTGTTCCTTTTATATGATTTTACAGACGAGTGTCAACAATTAGTCAACACAGAATAGCCCTAATCGCCGCCATCGGTACGGCGAGTGGTTAAGTCGTCGCTCGATTCGGAAATTCCACTACGAAGCGGATTTATTTAGCCATCACCACCAGCTCAACTATTTATGACGTCATATTTAAGTTTAATACTAAATATATAGTATTGATACTATTTTGATAAATCAAGGAGAGGTCCTCAAAGTCTTGTATCGTGATTAGCTTAACTTTTGATTGTTTCGAGATTTCGCGGCTAAAAAGCGTCAAATTTAAACGTAAAGCGTTCACATGGCAAATCCAGAATTTCAAAAATAGGATTTTATCAAAACCCTAGAAATCGAAAACGACGGCACGATTCAGTTCAGGAACATGCGGCATTCAAATTCCGGTTCAACCGGGTTCTGATATTTGGAACTTTGACGTTTGACCACCGCTGTATTTGACTTCAAGGAATAGGTGTTCAATTACTAGGTGCGGGTGACAAGAACATCTCTGTCTGCCGGCCCTCTCGGCAACTTTTGGGGAAGTAATTAGTTGCTGCTCTTCTCTGCTATCAAGCATTGAACTTGGAAAAGATTTTTATTATATTTTTACCTCCATTCCATGCCTAAAGAAAACTTGCCACCTCCCAGGTCCCTCCTCAGGAATTTAACAGAAAGACCAGGCAAGTAAGGATAGCACTCGTCACATTGTTTGTTTAGCCCTTGTCTGCCTTTTTTTTTTTTTTTTTGGAAATTTTGTTTAATTGAGATTTCCAAGTAAAAAGCCCAGTAGTTGGAATGTCTGATTTACTAACCAATCGCTTCCTAGACGAATTGTATCTTTTCCGGTCTTCTAGATATACGCAAGGTTTTACTTTTAATATGAGTGCATTTCCTTGTTCTATTACAGTACCGATCATGCGAAAATTGTCAAGACTCGCCCGATTTATGGCCGGGGCAGTGTCAACACTCAACAACAAGCAGAAGGCAGCTGCAGGGTGGCTGGCGGCTTTTCCTGTATTTGAACTGCATTGGCAAATATTCATGGCTAGTGGACTATCCACGGGTTGGATAGAATGGGATGGCGAGTTGTTTGAGTTTCGCAACGTTCCAGCCTTTCCAAAGAAAATGTTTTGGGTGATTTCCGTATTCAAGTTTTCCAAAACCTGGCAAACTTCTCCATTCTATTTAATTATGAGTACTATTTTTAAAAATGCGTTGTCACTTGAGTTTTGGTGAATGCTTCCCAGTCTTGAACACTAATGCTACCTTGTTGATTACTTACAGCTTCAGTGTAATGTATGTTTGAAGGTGCAAACGGATAAGTCTTGTTAACTGCTGTTGGTGGAGTGAGGCAGCTGCCTGCAGGGCCTGTCAACTACTATGAAAAAGCTGCTCTGGTAAATGCTTTCTAGAGTTGTTAATAGGTCTTATCAAGTTACCATGTTCCTCAAATTATCATTTTCTTAACATGTGACTATGTGTTATGGATTTGTAGATTGCAGTACATTACGATGAAATCTTTTATGAATTTGTTCCTTGGAATGGAGTTGTTTGTTGGGAAGTGTCTTCTTGGGGCCACTGGTTCATGTCCGCCGAGAATGAAACTCATATAGTAAGCTGTTTTTAAATCTAGTTCATGTCATCTTCTAATAGTTTTCTTGCAAAAAATAACTTTGTATGTTTGTTTGTGTTCTTGCAATTCTTTTGTTTTGATAGGCGGCGTTAGAAGCAACTGCAGAGGATTCAGGAACAGTGTTGCTCACTACGACATTAGAAGCAGGCCTTGCTCCAGCTTGCAAAGATACATGTTCCGGTATGTTTTAAATACAAATATGGGAAAAAGGATCACACAGAACCAAGGGAAAGGTATGTGTGCCCAACCTTGGTTTATGCATTCTGATTGTACTCATATGATAGGGTACTTCTAACTCAATCTTCATTCACACAATTTAAATCTGTAGAAAATATTGGAAGTAATGAGCAATATGGCAGCATTGGAAGTTGGCGGGGGACCATGGTTCAATACATGGAGAGGTGAAACTACTTCGCCGGAACTTATGAAAGAGCTTTGAGCGTTCCTGTGGATGTGAATGGCATTTATAATTTTTCTCCGCTACTTGAGCCCCCTTGGCTTATAGACTTATCACACTTCTAATCGTCACCTATGCTATAAGACACTAAGACAGTACATGATCTTTTGCGCAAGGATTGGATTAGATTGGAGTTAGGCTCTTATGTCTCCCATCTCTGGTACTGTTCTTGATCTCACTGTGCTTCCAACAAAGGAAATGGGATTCACAAAAGTTGTCCTCATCAAGGCTCTCGATCAGATGAAGCAAATTGAAGGTAGGCATTGCTCTAACATTTCAACTCTGATAGTTACAGATGGTATCAGACAACAACAATATCATTATCTTTTGCGCAAGAACCGGAGTGGAGGAATCGATCAGTCATTGTGATATAAAAAAACAAAAGTATATCCTTTTAACATCACATGTACATAAAGCTTATTTATTGCTAATAATTCACCAAATGATCACTCACCCATTTTCACTAGTAAAAAATGGTAAACTATAGGAAGAAGACACTACCAAGTAGTGGCTTTAATCAATTCATGTCTCATGTATAATCATCTTAGACCCATTTAGCGTCCATGATGCATCATGCTTTATGCACTAAGAAAACAATTTGTATTTTGATATCTCTGATCTACAGCTATACTATAAGTTCATAGGAAGAATCACATCTAGAAATGCATTGTAAAAAGTTGTGAGGACGTCGTTTTAATGCTGTGATGTAGTCTGAGTACATTTAACTTTAAAAAATAGAGTTATCTACTATGCATTTGCTGTATATATATATTGTACTCCTAATACGACTCCAGTGCCTTAAACATCATACTACGTTAACCTTTTAGACTCACCCTCGAAGATGGCCAAAATTGCTCTAGGCAGCGGCAGGGAGGCCATCCAGGCTGACTGTATCCAAGCTCTTGTAGTTGAATTCATATGCACTTTCCTTTTCATTTTTGCCGGTGTTGGATCAGCCATGGCCGCTGGTTAAGTATTCTGATCCAGGCTTCATGTTCTGCTTTCAAAATTTTAAAGCATTTCTGATGATCTTCAAATTATTTTCATGATGATGAGCAGACAAGTTAGTGGCAAATGCGATGGTGGGCTTATTTGCTGTGGCTGTGGCTCATGCACTAGTTGTTGCAACCATGATCTCAGCTGGTCTACGAATATCTGGTGGCCATCTCAACCCTGCAGTCACCCTTGGCCTCGCTGTTGGTGGCCACATCACCATCTTCCGATCCATATTATATTGGATTGACCAGTTGCTTGCTTCTGCTGCAGCCTGTGCTCTCCTCACTTACCTCACTGGAGGCCTGGTAAATCCAATTCTAACTCATCACAAAAATTCTTGCGAACTGAAGAAAACTTTAAATTTTAGCATTTCACTTTATTTAAATGTTGGTTTGATAAGATAATTAAAACTAAGTGTAATATTCTTAGACTAGTTGTTTAATTCAGATTTGTCCGATCAGAAGAACATATCTTGTTTAGAAGCAAATAGATTGAGACTAATGCATTTTGCATCAGGCAACTCCAATCCATTCCTTGTCAAGTGGAGTGAGTTACCTCCAAGGAATCATATGGGAGATAATCCTCACATTTTCACTCCTGTTCACAGTCTACGCAACGATAGTCGATCCTAAGAAGGGATCAGTAGAGGGCAGTGGACCTCTACTCACGGGGTTTGTGGTGGGTGCGAACATCATAGCAGGAGGCGCATTTTCAGGTGCATCAATGAACCCGGCCAGGTCTTTTGGACCGGCTTTAATCAGTGGTGACTGGACTGATCACTGGGTGTACTGGGTAGGACCTCTGATTGGTGGTGGACTTGCTGGATTTGTTTTTGAGAATTTCTTCATTGCTAGATCTCATGTTGCTCTTGCAACAAGAGACGAGGACTACTGATCATCATAATAATTATTGGGCATGCATTATTCACTGTTGGACTTTGTTCCATGTAGTACCCATTAAATAAAATGTTCATTATGTGACATTCTGGAATAATTTCTCAATATTTTTTTTATAATGAATATATTTTCTATAAAAGAGTTAATATGTTCTTTACTAGAAAAATAGCTACGTATATCATAAGGTCCAGAAGGATTACTCTCTGCTAAAAGATGATGATAAGAAGACAAGTAGTTCAGTCACTTACTGTTTCTTAAAAATTTAAGAGCACTTCAAAGTATATTATTGAAATATGCTGCTGCTGCTTTTGGGAGTAATTGATCCGAAGTTCATACTTTGTGCTTTTATTGCATTTTCCGGTCTGGGAACAAACTTAAAAAATTACATTAGAACAGAGCTTCTAATAATCATGTATCATATCATTATGTTCTTAATTCAAAATAAAGTTCACTTTGCATTGAAAATTTCCATTACCCAAAGACGGAAATTTTATGAAAGCATATACTTGACGATGATCCAAAGCCACTAATTGTATGTTGCAAGTATATTCCTGCAATCAACTAATTGCTCCATTCAACCTCTTCTTGACCCAAGCCGGGGGATAAGGGGAGACGGCACTGGATCTGGTTGTACATGATACTGAGTAACTCTGCAGTTCTTAAGATATTACCGATCCTAGTTGAAGCAGGAGCCAAGGGCAGAGACCAGATGCCACCTTCATCTTTTGAAATCTGAGAGGTTGCTGATTCAAGAAATTCCATGAAAATCAAATATTTTTTACTCTCAATGGCACAAGCCATCTTTGCCAATTCAGGACTCGCCAGTGTATCAACACAGTCGGTCCAGTAAACACCAACACCGGAGACCAAAAAAGTTAGAAACCCAAACTGAAGGACTCCGTCGCCCTAGAAACACAATCACAATCGTCGCCGTGTTAATAGAAACAGTAACTTTTGCAGCTGGTATCAACCCTCCTGGAGGCTACAACCAAGTAACAGCTTTCAAATCTTCCTGATATGCAACATAGTGGCATTATTTCTCTCATTGGGAATCGTCATCGCCCTGGCAAGCATCATTCCATTTAAAAGGAAATCAATGATATGAGGTTGCTGGTCGTGACACAAAAGTTCATGTTGGCGCCGGTTACATTCATGGCCTCAGCATACATTGCTGCCATATGGACCATTATGCCTCACGTTGACGACACAAGATGGGCACTGGTCAGCGGTCACGCTAGTAGCATTCAGTACAGGGTGCCCGCTTACTATCTTAGCAAGCTTGGGTGCAATGTTAGCTGGCCAGCCACTCTCTGCAAAAACTACGGTGGAGGAATCAGAATCAGAACACGGGATCAAGAAGCCCCAAAGATAATGAAAGTAGTCTAGTTCATGATACGCGTCAAACCAAGAATAAAGATGGCGGCGATTCCAGTTCAAACTCTGATGTAGATAGCTCGGAAAAAGGATATCACCTACATTTGTAAGTTCCCATTAGGCAAAAAAAAAAAATAGCTGGATTACTCTGAATGTACTCTAAATAAAACAGCCTAAGACGATCATTAGTATAAGCTATTCATGATCCAATTCGTGCCAGGCTGCATACTTTTAACTTGAAATTCAGACACTCAAGCAAAAATAGTTGAATTCAATTGAAATTTATGGAATCAAGTCGCCATTTTGAAGAAAGATCGAGCATGCTTGAGTAATCATAGCTTCGACCAATTTCAAAAAACTAGTAAATTGAAAGACTCGCTCGAGAAGAGGAATGCGAACCTGATAAGCTCGCCGGAAATCCATCAGAAGTCGCCGTGATCGGAATCTAGGGTATCGATGAAACCAAATGTGCCCCGAAATCAAATAAACCCGATGTTTAAGTTTTAGGTCGCGCGATCGGTACATTGTTGGGCTAACTGAGCCCAACTCTTATGGGTTCAGTTTATTTGGGCTAAGCCATTAGCACTTGAACAGGTGAAGGGTATAAAAATGCTTAGAATTCACTCAAATATAGAATTAAAGAATTTTTATGTTCATATATAATTTTATATTTTAATCTTTTTTATTACACACGCACACACTTAATTCCAAGATAACTTAAGATCATGACAAGCTTACAGAGCATTCATCTGTCGATTTCGTCTTCACTAGGAATAGAACTCCGATCGGCCGACTCATTATTCCCTCCACCAACCGTTTAGATTGGGCTCTTGGAGCGCAAATAATTACATATTTTTTATTCAATCTATCTAATTGTATTAAACGTGGTCATTATTTTTTTCTCACAAAAATAGTCTAGAATTCTAGCAACTGAAATGTTAATAGTCGTGTTTTGTGAAGATGCACATTTTTTTTTTGTTATTGGGTTACATTGGATATAATTTTAGTACAAGATATAATATCACATACTATATATAATTTTCAATCTAAGTACAGATCGCACACGACTCATCTACACATCAATCTTCACATATATTTTTTAAGACTTTTACGCACACATGAATAACACTTTGACATTTCGACCCAATCGCTAGCATAGCCACATAGCAATGATCAAACAACAGTTTCCATCTGGAAGGGGATTAATCACCAGGTTCACGCAAAAACGAGATGATAATCACCTCCTACATAAATGTGAGGAGAATTCACACTACTCTGAGTGTTGAAACATTGACCTTTGAAACAGTGGCAGAGCTAGGATTTAACTCTTACTATGGCTAATTCGAAACACATTCAAGAGGTAATCCAGTTGGTAAGTGAGGTAGGGCTAAAGTCACTTATTTCATATCTGTTTAAGGTTCGAATCCTAGCAACTATACTAAAATTTTCTTTTTACCAAATAAGCCCAAGTGAAATTGGGCTGCCTCCACCCATGCTTTGAAACTAAATGCGCATATTAATTGTAGCGTGAATAAAGAAGAATGAAATGAGATATGTTGGAAGGAAATGAAACCAGCCATTCAAAGTTGCTCTAATATGAACCCCAACTTTGGTTTCACGTTGACAAAAAGATTTGTGACATGTGGGTATGAGAGATTGGAGATATCAATGCGCACAATCGTACCTTAGCTTTTCAAGATTCTTGAATATGTGTTCGTATGTGTCTCGTTTTAGGTTTCTCCTTTGTATGGTTAT
>JAWWMW010001021.1:230474-241957 GCA_035048345.1 Echeveria elegans
AACCGAATTAATCCAAAACGAACCGAATTGGTTCGAATTGAACTGAACCGAATGGTTCAATTATACTTAATTGATTTCAATTAGGGTTAGTCAAAACCCTAATTTTCCCCAAAATCAGCTGATGTCTCGGTTTGATTTGGACTGAACCGAGTGGTTCAATTAGTCCTAATTAATCAAAACTGGTTCAATTAACTTTAATTAATTTTGATTAGGGTTTTGATTAGGGTTAATTAGGACTAATTGATCAACCTTCTTCCCCAAACAAAACGGAACAGCCGCCACCGGCCACGACACCGTCCAGCGTCGTCGGAGCAGGCCAGCCTGGATCGATTTCCATCACGTCGTCGGTCATCCGTCTGTAACCAAGCGCAGCCGTCCGGCCGCGTCGCGTCCAGCCGTCGCACCCGCTGAATCCAAAGACTTCCGATCCAACGCGAATCGATTGGATCCGTCGACGTCGCTCGCGTCACGCCAAGAGCCAACGCCGTGCAGTCGCGAGCCGAAGCTACGCCATCGTCACCCAATCGCAGATGCCGCCGTCGCCGTCGACTCCGTTGATTTCGTAAGAGTCACATCCGTCGCCCGATCCAGATCCGCGAATCGTCCAGATGATGACGTCGCCCAATCGAGCTGCGAGGACCTCTACCGGCCATCGCCTCGCACCATCCGGCCGTGCAGCGCCGTCTCCAGATCCGACCGCCAGCCAGTCGATTGCTCCGGTTGATTGATTTTCTGAATCGGCAGTTTTTTTTGTTTTGTTCTTAATTCCACAAAACCTTATGATTCAATCAAAGAGGCTCTTGATACCAATTGTTGGATAAATTCGATCACGAATTCATCAATCCGAATACAATGATTAAAACATAAGATTATGACCAAAAACTTTAGTTCTGAAAACTTAATCGGAAGCGTACCTTTTGCAGCCATGAAAAACTTTCCTGGTTATGGATCTTCCAAACTATCCTGATCGCAATCGAAACCTCGATTTTTAATTTTTTAATTTTTAATTTTTTAATTATTTAATTAATTAATTTTTAAATTTTAAATTTAATTTATTTAAATGTTATTGCTAAATGTGTGGTTCATCTAGTTAGATGTTTTTTTTATATATACATTAATTATTTTTTAAATAACGAAAAAGAATACTCGGAGAGAGAGAATTGAATATATGGCATCGACCCGATTAATTTTAACTTTTTTTTGATAGAAAGTTTCCATTTCCAATACATCAGAAAACAGAAAACAAAACACTGGGACGATTTTTAACTTTAAGACACTGTATTTTTCGATAATAATTTAATATATTTATTTATGGAAAGTATCTAGTTTAATTACATCTATATATATATAATAGAATATGGAGGGTTTGGTGTTCGGATCATCAATTCGAAATAATTTCAAATATGCCACTCAAACATGACTTGCTTAATTTACCCTTGCCCACAACCCCGTTTAAATTTACACAGATCATACGAGTCCATTTAAATTTACACAAACCACACGGGCTCAGCCGACTCATTAAAAATTAAAAGCTTAAATTTACATAGATCATATGGGTCCGTTTAAATTTATGCAGATCACACGAACCCTAACCACAAACGTCTGTGCCCGTATTCCTGTCGGGACTGTAATAATTTAGAGAGAAAACATGGGCGCTAAAGGCGTGTTTGGAACAATGGCGCAAGGCCCGAGATGTGAGGCCCAGTAGCAACAAGCGGTGTGTGTATTAACGTACATTGGAATGGAGAAGAGAGTGTAGGTAGTAAGTACATACAACAGAGCAAAACTGATTGATGTGTGTTTGAGTCGACAAGGACTGGTGATGAATTTTCTATGATAAAGAAACTGATAGTTCGTAGCTGGAAGAATGAATGATCAGCTCGTGAAGGAAGGACGTGGGTTCTCAAGTAGCGGTAAAAAGGAGGATGTTGTTCTCGACCATTTTGCTATGCATGTGACAAACCTGAAAATCAACAAAAAGGAGGAATGTGTAAGAGGGGATATAGAGTCATATAGGTTACGGTATTTGAATAAGAGGATTGAGCCATATATCTAATGGGCCAAACTGGATACTGAATGGTGATCGGTGAGCATACTTTGATTCCACAAATGAACAGGGAAGTTCCTACACAGGATCATATTTTATTACATCCTAAATTAAGGATTCTGTTTATATTCCATTTTCGGCACTTCAAAATTAGAATTCAATGTAAAATAGAGAATTATAACTCTTTAAATAAGCTTTCCAACGATATATAGAACGTTTTCAACGAAAAAGTAATGAGTTCCTACAAACTCTCTAAACAAATGTCTAATATATTTTGTTTGGCCTTATATCCCATTTTCAACACTCTTCGGGTCAGAAGCTGAATTCGACATAAACTAGAAAATTACATATTTTTGAATCAGATATAATTCTCTAATTTACATCAAATTCAAATTTTGAGTCGAGAGGTGCCGAAAATGGTATACAAGTTTCGATCGTAGTGCAGCACCGGATCTGAATCGATTATATCTGAAGTCGTTTTAGTGCCGTTTCTTTTGTCTATTTTGTTTCACTTTGAAGTGGCTAGCAGCTGCTTTCTCAGAATCCGTTTGCTCAGACAAATCAAACAATACCTCAGCTTCCAAAAACCGGCTCAAACGCTTATCTTCCGAATGATCTCACACGCCCAAAAACCAAAATTTCAGATTTCAGATCAAAAAACCCTAGAAGCTCACTCCACATTGAACCCTAAAACAAAGATTCCCAATTTCCTACCGAATGCCAATCTCTGTACTTCTTCCACTCTACCGCACATGCCGCTTTATCCCATTTCCCTTTTAAAAACTTCTCCGAATACCACCTGCAAAATCACACACCAAAAATTCTAATCTTAGGGTTTCTGATTCATGTATCGATTCGGTAAAGAAAAATTAAAGAACCTGTTGAAGCAGTTGTGGTATGCGATTCGCAGATGTTGATGAAGCTTTAGCTTCCTTATCTCTGCCTAACGCCATCGGATTGTGAATTGACCTTCGAGTCGTCGGTTGAATTTGGCGACTCGGCGCCTGAAAATGATCTGTAGTCAACACAGCGTTGACCACGCGAAACGGAAAAAACCAAACCACGACGTCGTTTACAAAGATTTAGGTTTTAAGCACTCCTGTACTGACGCCATGTTCTGACATCATCTTCGTCACAGTCCACTCGACGTAATCCGATCAATATTCTTCTCCCCACTTCTCCAAATCACGCACGAGCAAAAAACCCACATCCACAGATCAATAAAGTTTCGATCTTTCAGAAAAAGAAAAGAAGAAGCATATCATCAAAAGCAAAGCTTATTCTATCAAACATGATGGTCCTCCTAGAAAAGCTAATCATCAACCCATGACATTTCTTATCCTGGTCAATAATTACAATGTTAATGAATTTTCTAGCATACATGTCTTGATTGGGGCGTGGAGTTTGAGTTTCTGGTGTGTTGGGTTTTTGAAGAAGAATGAGGATTTTGGCTATTGGATTGATACTATTTTGTATGTGTGTTGGGTTGGATGGGGCGGAGGTGGAGGATGAGCTCAGGCTGCCTAAGTTTGCGGTGCCTAAGCATTATAATATAAGGCTCCAGCCTGATTTGGATCATTTGAATTTCAATGGTTTTGTGGAGATTGAAGTGGAGATAGTTGAGAAAACTGAGAGGTTGATACTCAATGCCGTTGGACTTGACATTGCGAGGAAGTCAATTTACTTTCGTGCGGAACACAAGGTTGAGAATTTATTGATAAAATATTTTATCTTTATTCTTTAATATGTCTGCATGTGTTCTTGTATGTTTTGTAATGGTGGTATTGGGTGATACCTATCAGTTGAGACTTGAGTTGTGTACTTGTGTTGTAACAGCCGCTTCTTAGGCCAGTCAAGATGGACATGGCTGCAAGAAGCGAGAGAACTGCGTTGGATTTTGGTAAAGGGCTTCCAGTTGGGGTAGGAGTTCTTGGAATGAAATTCTTCGGTAATGTTAGTTCGGAAATGGAGGGTTTGTTTAACCGGTAAGAATGTAACTTGTAAGGAATATGTCAACTTTTTCAAATCTCACTATTTTTGTTCTGGTCAGTTTTGCCCTAGCTCGTTAATGCTGATGATATTTGTTAAAATGAATCATTAGTATACCGTACATGAATGACCAGTTTGGTAGGCATACTAATCATAGTGTTGTTACTATCTCAATTCTATATGATTCATTAAGCTTTTCATAAGTCTTTATTGTATTTGTCCAGCACTTACACAATAAATGGAGAGGAAAGGAACATGCTGGCAACACAGTTTGAGTCCGCATTCGCTAGGCGATGCTTCCCTTGCTGGGATGAACCAGCATTCAAGGTAGGTGACATATTTTCTCCGTCTACATTACAAATTGTAGAAACTCATAAACCTCTTTATTTGTTCGATTTTTTCAGATGAGTTAAGTTTATCTCACTAATGTATTTTGATCAGGCGACCTTCACAGTGACGGTGGACATACCTTCTCATCTTATGGCCCTGTCCAATATGCCAGTAGTTGATGAGAAAATCACCGGTCTTGTAAAAACTGTTTATTTTCAGAAGTCACCTTTGATGTCAACTTATCTAGTGGCTGTCGTCATTGGACAGTTTGATCACATTGAAAGACATACCTCGGATGGTACTACTTCTAACTGATGCCCACAATCAGGAAAAAACTTATATGTGAAATGTAGACTGGTTGAAGTTTGATATATTCTTCGTTTCATAGGGATCAAAGTGCGTGTCTATTGTCCTATAGGCAGGACCAGTGAAGCAGTCTATGCTCTGAAACTTGGAACTCGGACACTAGATTTTTACAAAAAGTGAGTTAACTAGTTCAAAAGTTGAAAGAATCGCATGTGGTTTCAGTACTTGAAAATTCCTTCTTATGATTAAAAATTCACAGGTACTTGTCAATGCCATTTGCATTACCAAAATTGGATATGGTTGCAATACCAGACTTTCCTCTGGGTATGGAGAACTATGGACTAATCATATTCGGTGAATCACAGATACTCATCAATAATCAAAGCTCAATGCTTGACGCGCAAAAACTTGTATGTTTTTGGTTTTATCTTGACTTTCTTCTGTCTTGAGTTTAGACTCAGGAATTATATAATTACAGTTGTTCCTCATTTACGTGTACTAGGTCGCTGATCATGTGACACATGAAGTGGCCCACCAATGGTTTGGAAATCTGGTGACGATTGAATGGTGGAGTGATCTTTGGCTGAATGAAGCGTTTGCAACTTGGGCAAGTATCAGTTTGATTTTCATATAAATATTTCTTATCATGTTTACGTACAAGTTTTGATTGACACTTATACTAAATCTAATTGTGAAAACATTTTGCCTGTTATGTTGCAATCAGCTAAGTTACAAGGCGGTTGACAGCTTGTATCCTGAGTGGGATGCGTGGTTTGACTTTATTACTCACACGGAGTCAACTTTGCTGGAAGATGCGTCAGCTGACACTCACCCCGTTGTGGTATATGTGTAATGGTAACCATGGTCACATAACTGCTGACTTACAGAGATTTCTGATTCAAGAGATTTAACACTTTTCGCAGGTGAGGATAAATAATATCAGTGAGATTGACAGTTATTTCGACAACGTTGTATATAAAAAAGGGGCACATATTATCCGAATGTTAAATGAGTACCTTGGGCCCGAAACATTCCAGGTATAATATTCCGTATCAGCTTTGGCCAAAAAAAAATTATTTTTTGTTTGTAATTGCTATAAATGAGTACCTCGGGCTCTTATTCACTATATGCATTTTCTCTGTATCAGCGTTCTTTAAAAGTATACGTAAGAAAGCATGCGTGGTCGAACACAAAGACAGATGACCTATGGGCTGTACTAAAGGAGGTATCAGGTCTTCCGGTGAGTTACGTGATGGACACCTGGGTCAAAAAGAGAGGATTTCCACTTGTGTCAGTTAATGTAAACCTGGATGTAATAGAGCTCAGACAGGTTAGTTATATTTTAGAGTTCTTTAAAAATTTCAGTTTTTATGAATCTTGCAGATTGCTGGATATGGAAAATTAGCAATGCTCTTTTTTGTTATTTTGACAGTCCCAGTTAGGGGCGTCTGATCGGGATCAGCAGTGGATCATTCCCATCAGACTGTGTTGTGGTGCATATGACACATGCCACAACATTATATTACAACGCAAACATGATTCATTTGATCTGAGGAAGCTCGACAACTGCGCCTGTACTCACAGCACCGCAAGAAATGTGGCCTGCCCTTGGAGAAAAATAAATCTGAACCGGACAGGTTTTTACAGGGTAGTTTATCAAGATAGTCTTGTGTCTGATCTACAAAGCGCTGTTGTGTCTAAGCAATTTTCCAAGTCTGATAGATACGGTAGGCGAGCTGCTTGTGCTATATGTATTTTCATTTCCATTCTAGCTTTATATGAAATACATGTTGATTATGTTTTATGTAGCCCTTTTGACTGATAGTTACCAGCTTTTGGAGGCTCCTCGACAGACATTGACATATATGCTTAGCCTTATGAGTGGATACAGGGAGGAGGATGACAAAAATATCATGAATGAGTTCATACGGGTAATGTACTATTATTCAATCTTGTCCTTGTTAAACTGTTTCATACTCATTGGTTTTCCTTCTTTTTCTTTTCTTTATAGAGAAGCAAAGAGATTGTCAAAATAACATACGACGCAACTGCTCCGCAAGTAGGCTGCATCAAAAAGATTTTCTCTGAAATTTTAGAGAACTATGCCAAGTATGCGACCAGTTCTTTTCCATATAACGACCTTGAAATTATTTACTTATTGAGCTATTTAAACTGTTGAGGAATTTCAATTTGAATTATTTTGCTCGAAATCAACTTTCAGGAATGTTGGTTGGGACGCGAAACAAGAAGAAACTTCCATAGACAGATTAGTACGCTTGCGTGTTTTAGATGCCCTTGCGAGAATGGGACATAAAAGAACACAAAATGAAGCGAAGAGGCGTTTTCACGCCTTCTTAGTAAACAGAAATACCTCGCTTTTCCCATCTGACATAAGATGGGTATGCACGGATTTTTTATTCTGTTTTCGTTTAATTCGTTTGTGACACTATTTGACTTAGTTTTCGAAATATCAACAGGCAGCCTATGTAGCGGTGGTGCAGACTGTTAACTCATCTAACAGCTCGGATTTCAACTCTCTTTTGGATATTCTGAAGGATCTCACAGATGGTGACTGGGACAAACATGTCATTCAGGGTAATTTACAGATTCCATCTCAGCAAAACGGTCTGTTTTTCTTAATTAGACTCTCTGGAAAAGAAAACGTTATCATAGAATTGAACTCTTGGTTTGACTTTTGCAGTCGCCTTGACCTCTAGTCCGGCTCCGGCTATTCTCTTTGAATCTCTCAAGTTCTTGTTCTCGCACAAGGTAACTTCTGTCTTGCATTTGAATCCGATATCCATACATATGTCAGAAGAAGTTGCCAGTACTTATTTATTTTGTTTTAGGTGTTGAAGCGTCTTGGTCCTCCAGAGTACCTTGAAATCAGTTGGGGAGGACGCGAAGTAGCTTGGACCTGGTTCAAGGCAAGTCTCTTTTGAGTATTAAGATCAGTGACTTTCATACCAATTTCAGTTCTTGGAGTTTTTATTCTTACTCTCAAGTCAATGTCATTTGTCAAATCTCAAAGTTTGTTTTCTAATCTCTTTTGCAACTCGGGACTCATCAGAGTCGGTCATCATTTTCCTAATCTTTTACAGGAGAATTGGGGTACTTTGGATGTGGACATTAGTATCTATATCGACGACATTCTCGACCAGGTTCCTTTTCACTTTCTAAATATGCATGCGCTCGGTTTTATTTCCAAGAACTACATAAGCTGCCATGCTTTAGATGGGTATATTGAGCTTACATTTGTATTCTTTGTCATTTCAACATCAGTTTAGTTCCTCGGAGAAAGCAGCAGAAGCCAAAGATTTCTTCGCTCATCGCCTGTTGTCTCCAGTTAACAAAATGTATCTCAAGGGCAGCATTGATCAACTACTCATGCGTGCTACATGGGTCAAGAGCATACAGAAGGAGCGAAACCTGCCAAGCGTGATAAACAACTTGTCACGAGGAAGATGCTGAAACACAATTCCATATAAAGTGAGTTGTTTCCAACGGCTGATAGATATCCTGCGACCTTTCTGTTTTTGGTTACTCAGATCAATCTGAACTAGTAAGAACTATAATGCACATAATGTCACAATTCCTACGCTGGCATAGGGAAGCACAAAGACAGGGCTGCAACACGCTGAATATAATGTCAGAGACTTTCCCATACAAAGATTTACATACTTGTAACAGCTTTGACGATCACTGCCCTGCCGGATCGTTCTTTTTGTGCCATATGAGGATGCGTCGTCGAGCTAAGTCACATGCTTTCTCGTTAGACATCACGTCCCATAGACCATCACTTGCTAGAGTAAGGCATTCGTCTTCTTTTGCTCGAGGAATGAACATGACTTCTGGATCAGGTATTATCCATGGCTTCAGATATCTATCACCTGCAAATAGGAAGCCACACACTGTAAGAATATATAGTGACAAGCCACTTTAAGATGAGATCGACACTCCTGCCTATAGACCGAGACATGGCGAGAACGCCAAAAACACTGTGCCCATTCCGTTGAATGGGTTCGTCACCCGCTGCTTCAATCCTTGCACACTCAGTCCTCACGATTGGGCTATAAAGAATACATACGAACAATTTTCATAGGAAAACAATAGTACCAAAATCACAACAAGAGCTGAAAAGGTCACAAGTCAGGCGGATGCCAGTGTTCTCTTGAGTCTCACCTTATTTTCATTTGACAAGGCCGAAGGCTCTTCCTTACAGCGACAGAGAACTGCTCTCGAGTCACCGCAATTTGCAACAATGATGTGTGACGAACAAATAAGCGAAACAACTGAAGTGGAGCCTACGGTTTCTGGAGCAACGGGTTCCTGGCCTGTCTTTCCTCCAATCTCATTATCAACAGTTTGTGAAAACCTTTTTCCACTAGCTCCTCGTTTAAGACCACATGCATACCATCACGGCAATAGGTTGCAACCTGATACAACAATATGAAGTTTTACACACTGCGTGTCTTAGTTTTCTTTTATGGAAAAAATGGAGTGAGATCGTGTAATAACCTGACAGCCTCCATGGCCGTCGTAGACCCCAAAAAATTCAGTAGTCAAGTGGTGGCTCAAGCAGTTGTTCATCACATCCAACGCTTGGTCTCCGATCAGCATGTCAATAGGAACTTTAAGAAACTGTGGGATGGTGGCAAAGGCATCTTCCATTTCAAAACTTCATAGTAAAATGCTCAAAAATTAGACCATTAGCCGACGCCTAAATCTTTTTGTTGCCTCTCCGTCAAGAAAAACCCACCATTTCTGATTTTTTTGTAAGAGAGTGAAATTGGAATTGGAGAGTGAAAACCGGAGAATAACAGAAAAAACGAACTAAAAATGGCGGAGGAGCCAACAATACAAATTTCAGGATCGCACCTCACGACGATGAATGATGCTAAGCTTGACGAACGAGACCGGACCCCATTCTTAAGAAAATTCTATCTTTTTTCACTCAATTCTCAAAAATCTATCAGAAAAATCCAATCTTGCAAAAACTCATGCTTGTTTGATCGATCGATTGATTCGCGCGGTCGTCGCTCTGGCGGAGCGTTGTTGTGTTATAAATGGCTCCAAACTATCCACCACCAAATGGGCCGCAGCGGGTGAAGACTGTGATGGTTGGAGTCGATAAAGATAAGAATAGTAATTATGCTGTGCGGTGGGCGGCTGAGAATCTGTTGATGGGACTTCTTTGATCCTTGTGCATGTCAGAGTTGAAATTACCGTAGGCACCTTCTCTCTTTTTTGTAGATTTAAATGGTTGTGTTGTGTTGCATGCCAACTGTTTGATCAAATGTCTAAATGAGGTTCTAAACTCTAAAGGACGAATCTTTATAGCCAAGTGTTTTTGAATGGGATGACAATGTTTTCAAAAATGTTAGTTTGGTTAGGGAATCTAGGGAAGTCACACATGGCTTAGAGTTTCTGATTTGTATGTCTTGTGAGAATGGTGCAGAGTGTCTGGTGGGACGGATGGGGGGAGCATGAAGTTGACATACAGCAACTCTTGATTTCATGGTTATTTTAAGAATATAATGAAAAGCTTGTCATACACATTCTTCATTTTCAGGAATCCATGACCAACTCTGACACGGGTGAAGAGAGCTCGTCTACCCAGCCAAGCGAAGAAAAGCGAAGAAAATCCCTTGACTTGATGCATGGTAAACTCTTTGTGACCAAGAACTGTCTGTATCCAAGGTAATACAATTAACTGTACTCATGGGTACCTACTGAAAATGGTGCTTAGTTACGCGGCATTTTTGTATACATCGTGTCAAAGCTAAGGTGTACCAAGAAATCATTCCCTAGTTTTCTTCACTTCAGCTTCAGTTAAATGTAAATTTTTGTTGTGTTCTAATCGGTGAATTCCATTAGAGCTATTCCTTTGGCACGAATACATGAAACAGTTTACGTACAAACATACAGATGATTCGGAACATGGAACCCAAAATTTTTAGCCAAATTTTAGATTCTTATTCAACTGATGATCCAATGTGTTCTAACAGTAGTAGCAGGCAGGCGTATAAATTATTATAACACTTGTGCAGGTAAATGCTGCTAAAAAATGAGGAAATAATGGAACTTTGCAAGACTTGGAAGCCCATCCACAGGTGCAAGGAATAATAAACCTCTGAAGCAAAGACGAGATTCCCAGTAAGGTATGAAGTTATTCACTGAGGGAAAAAAGTGAGCTAAAAAAGGAAGCCCTACAAATTTCTTGCTTGATTCTGTCCTAAAACAGTCATTATCATCACCTTAAGCACTCCTGCATTTATATCCATGTACAATCTGATTCTTCATCAAGTCGGATAAAACTGTTTATACATTCAACAGTTAAGAGCGATCGAGCTCGTGCAGAAGATAATGAAGTCGAGACTCATCATGAGTCTCATTTTAGCCATGTTATTGAGTGAGGTAAGTTGTGGTAGTGAGATTAATGTTGCACCAGGTTCAGGCTATCTTTGTATAAACAAGTGCACCAGTGGATAATGGATTGAACTTTTCCTTATTCCGGTCGAAGATTCAATTCATTATTTGTAAAACGCACCCGTATGGAACATATATTATTCCTAATAATATTTATATCATTAATTAAAATTTAAAATTTATTATTAATCCAATTTAATAAATAAATTTATTATTATATGTACATATTTATATTGGGTAGAGATCAGGTAAAAAATATCTAAATATAAAAAGTATAAAGAGATCATAACCATAGATGTACCTTTTAATCAATGACTGAGATTATCCAATTAATATCCATTTAATTATAATAAAAATGATTATTCAATGTTTGAGGGTATTT
>JAWWMW010001021.1:242057-262008 GCA_035048345.1 Echeveria elegans
TTAAAACCACCCTAACTAACTATATCACCACCCTAACTAACCATATCTCCACATTATACGCACAAATTTAATTGTGCCATGTTTACTAGTACTATTAAAGTTGCTAGACATTGTCAATATAAGTTAGGTCTCTTAACCAAAAAAATAGTGGAATTTTTGACTTACATCTTCCTCTCGGCATTTTATCCTGCGCTTTTTCTGTTTTTGCAAAAACCTTGCTTGTTCGCTTTCGTTCAAAAGTTGCACTTCGGAATCTGCTTTCGCCATTCGTTCTGCTCTGGCATCTGACCCTATCCCCTTTTTCTTTAAATATAGTTTATCCTTTTTGGGATGAGCGTCCAATTCAGCAGCAGACCTGGATGAGGAAGAAACATTCAGCAGAAATATGTTTTAGAAACAGAAGGGTTCTAAATCATCATGATTAGCAAATCTGTAAACTGGAAAACTCACATTATTACAAAGAAATATTTTAGAAAATATGATAAATAGTGTTTTATTGAAATCAATGGAATTAGGAACTACCTAGGCGGAGACGCTTCACGAACCTTTGAACTTGTAGTCCCTATGTAAGTAAACAAGAAAGAGCTAAAGTCATAAAAAATTCATAAGTAAACTCTGGTTGGCACGGCTATGAACAATTTACGATGAAAAGAAAAGGCACCAAATGGTGAGAGTAATTTTCTTTAAAGAGGGGAAATTAACTATTAAAACATTAGAGCACTAACAATTGGTAACAGTAAATACCTTGGCTGGACTTCTGTTTAGCCGGTGCATCCCCCAATTCTTTTCTCTTCATTAGTATTTGCTGACGCGTGCGGGAATCAAAGTGGGCCTCATCATCATCACTGTGGTCAATTGTTGTAGCAACATCAGTCAATGGACGCTCTTTAGGTTTATACTCCTCTTTCTTCGAGCCCAGAGCTTCTCTCACAGATAACTGTAACTCTCTTTTTGCTTTAACTTCAGATGGATCCTGCAAATAGAAAGTGTTAATGAAAAATGCAATTGAATCCCGTTATGGTGAGACTGTTATCAGCAGTAGAAAATGATAAGCATTGTTACCAATTCTTAGCTTTGAATGTCTTCTTTAAGCAACCGAGGATCATCCAATACATCATGACTGCTCTTGATTTTTTGTTTAACAACGGCTAGTTCCTTTTCTTTCTCTGCTTCCTCGCCAAATGAAAGAAGGTTAAGCTTCATGCAACACATGAACACAATTTCATAAGCAACTTAATACCTTTGCTAAAGTACCTAGTAAAGCAGAAAATTGGAAGGAAGAAAAAACAGTTTTGACTTTTGACTCTAACTTTGCAGGTTTCGTTTTTGACTCTTTGTTGTTGGTATCAGTTTCTGAAGTAAGCCATGACTTCGCAACTACTCTGGGAATAATGTCTTCAAATGGATTCCAAAGGACCTACAGCACACAGTGTACAACTTATTTACCATTTTTTTTAAAAAAAACTGGGCGGAGCCAGTAACTTTATTAAAGGGACCCAAAGAGAATGGATCGTGGCTAATACACTGAAGGTAGAGCGTGACCCTCAAGCGTGAGTTGGGGTTCATATAATACTCCAACTTAAAAACGCCGAACAGGTTATATAACCAGCTCAACCTAGAGAATCTACGGAACAACAAAACTTGCTTAGCATACTACAACAGAAAGCAAGAGATACCTTTAACGAAGTACATTTAAGATAGTGCTAATCACAAAACGTCATTATTTTCCCAGGAATGGAGCTGTGAGATGGTAGCGGCATCGTGCATTAATCTACATGCGTATCTGAAGAAATCCAACATCCTGGCCATTAATGTCATGGCTCGGAGCATGAAAATCCATTTTATTAGGTTAGGTTTGAGCCAAGTCGGTGTGTTGATGCAAACTTAACTCTTTCCCAATCTCGAATAGAATGTTACAAGTTCGAATGAAACAATTGGAACACAAAACTAAATCCAATGTAATGAATCAATAAACTATTGATACCATGTTGGAATCAATAAATTCATAGAGCATATAACATGTAATTTAATATAATATCAATTATTTTATAACTCTTCGTGTTTGACATTGAGGTTTCAAGACAAAGTCACATGATGAAAATTGATCAGGTACTTATTTAAAAAAAATCAAAATTTCCAATTTTATTGTTAGATTTTATTTATATATAAAAAATAAGAGACTGAAATTGGAAATTGGAGAATGGAGAATGGAGAGTGAAAACCGGAGAGTAACAGAAAAACGAACTAAAAATGGCGGAATAGCCAACAATAGAAAACGATGAATGACGCTGAGCTTCGCGAACGAGACCACCTCGGACCCCCAATCTTCTGAAAATTCTATTTTTTTTCACCCAATTCCCCAAAAAATCTATCAGAAAAATCCAATCTTGTTAAAACTCTTGCTTGTTTGATCGATTTATTGATCAATCTATTGTCGGCATTCTTCGTGAACAAAATTAGCAGATCTGTAGTGCAGCGGGCGTCGCTCTGGCGGAGCGTTATTGTGTTTTAAATGGCTCCGAACTACCCACCACCAAATGGGCCGCAGCGGGTGAGGACTGTGATGGTTGGAGTTGACAAGTTTAAGAATAGTAATTATGCTGTGCGGTGGGCGGCTGAGAATTTGTTGATGGGAGAGCCTAATCCTTATTTGATACTTGTCCATGTCAGGGTTGGAAATCACCGTAGGTATCTTTTCTCTTTTTGTAGTTTCGAATGGTTGTGTTGTGTTGTGTTGCATGCCAACTGTTAGATCAAATGTCTATATGAGGTTTTAAAGGATGAATGTTTAGTAACTAACTGTTTTAGAATGAAATGACAATGTTTGCGAGAATTTTAGTTTGGTTAGGGAATTTAGGGAAGTCACTTATGGCTATGAGTTTCTGATTTTTGTGAGAATGGTGCAGAGTCGTCTGGTGGGACGGATGGTGAGCATGAAGTTGACATACAGCAACTCTTTGCAACGTTTCATGGCTTCTGTACTCGGAAAGGGGTGGGTTTAATTTGATTTCATGGTTATTTAAAGCATATAAAAGCTTGTCCTATGATGACTTATGAGGATTTTTGTTGTTGATGTTGATATATTAAGTTCATTTCATTTAGACATCATTTCATTTAGACATCGAGTAGAAGATTGAGATATACCTATTTATTTTACTGGTGGATAAGGTTTCACTACACATTTACCTGGTTATGGTATGTACTGATCTTTTTTACGTAGGAGATATCGTAGCTTGTTTCAACTTCACAACTTTTTTCAAAATTGTTCTGTCAGATTCAATTGAAAGAGGTTGTTGTTGATGACACTGATGTCTCTAAAGGACTACTTAATTATGTGAAAGCCAACTTCATCAACAATGTTGTCGTAGGTGCCCCAAGGGGAA
Organism: Echeveria elegans; assembly: GCA_035048345.1. NCBI lineage: Eukaryota > Viridiplantae > Streptophyta > Magnoliopsida > Saxifragales > Crassulaceae > Echeveria > Echeveria elegans. The sequence continues at coordinate 245,441 of JAWWMW010001021.1, forward strand.
ATGCGTTAACACGATGGTGCGCATCTCTCTCTGTATCTGGAGCAACTCTGTATAATTTTGTACTTGAATTTGACTTTACAGCACAACTGATGCAGGATGAAACAAGATGTGTCTTCTGCAGTAACAAAAAACGCCCCAGATTTCTGCTCGGTTTATGTAATCGCAAAGACAAAGGCAGTCGTCGTTCGACAAGCACAGAGGCCAGCAGCTAATACTGCAGCACCACCAAAGGTACCGTCTGCTCCTGTGGTACTGGCACCTCATATGGCTCAAGAACATATGGAGTTAGACGGTGCGCTCAGGTAATGCCGATATTTTTTACTACTCATGATTATTTTTCATGCACTCTGATTTGTTGATTCTCATGAAAGCAGACCACCAGCCATAAGAACGAACCATAGAAGTATAGGAACATCAGAGGGATCTGCTCTTGATAAGGGTAATGACTTCACCAAAGCCCCATCACGTGAGAGACCTAGGAGTGCTCCAGTTAATATGTCACTGGAGAATATTGACATTATTAGCTCGGGAAGGTCTTCAGTGAGCCGTGATTCAGTCCTAGACGAGCTTGAAGGTCCGGAGCGGTTATCTCTAGGATCGATTGATATAACTGCCCAGAACATAGATTTGGCCCTCTTGAATGAATCTGTCAGGGATGGCAATGGGCCAGTAAGTGTTTTATAGTGCATTGATATTATTATGAATATTTAGGATGGCAGGCTTTAATAAAATATGGTCGTGTTCTGGCCGGTATCCTTTGTTTCATTCACCTCTTTTTTGTAGCGAGATATGGAAGCTGAGATGAGAAGACTAAAGCTTGAGCTGAAGCAGACAATGGACATGTACAGTACCGCATGCAAGGAGGCCATCTCCGCCAAGAAGAAAGTACTTTTCTCACTAGAAAGTTTATAAACCATATAGTGGACTAGCTTTGTAAATGATTTTACCTCTGTTGACTTAGGCAAAAGAGCTTCATGATTGGAAGATGGAGGAAGCGAGCAGGTTCAGAGAAGCCAGGCATACCGAAGAATCAGCTCTTGCTATTGTGGAAAGAGAGAAGGCCAAGTGCAAAGCTGCAATTGAGGCAGCAGAAGCAGCACAGAGGCTTGCTGAAATGGAAACGCAAAGAAGAAGGCATGCTGAGATGAAAGCCAGAAAGGAGGCTGAAGAGAAGAATCGAGCCTTAAATGTTTTAGCTCAGAATGATGTACGCTATCGAAAATACACGATAGAGGAAATTGAGCAAGCAACGGATAAGTTCTCTGATTCGAAGAAAATTGGTGAAGGTGGATATGGCCCTGTTTACAAAGGCTACCTTGATCATACTCCGGTTGCCATCAAAGTCTTGAGACCTGATGCTCAACAAGGAAGGAAGCAGTTTCAACAAGAGGTAGAGGTTTTATGCTGTATTAGGCATCCCAACATGGTCCTGCTGATTGGCGCTTGCCCAGAGTATGGTTGCTTGGTATATGAATATATGGAAAATGGCAGTTTAGAAGATAGGCTTCTTCGAAGAGGGAACACTCGGCCACTTTCATGGAAAAAAAGGTTCAGTATAGCAGCCGAAATAACTACTGCCCTTCTCTTCCTTCACCAGGCAAAACCTGAACCGTTGGTTCATCGGGATCTCAAACCAGCTAATATCCTAATAGATCGAAACTATGTCAGCAAAATTAGTGATGTTGGCCTAGCTCGTTTGGTTCCGCCATCCATTGCAGATAGTGTGACACAGTATCACCTGACATCTGCTGCTGGGACCTTTTGCTACATTGACCCTGAATATCAGCAAACTGGAATGTTGACAACAAAATCAGATATATACTCGTTGGGTATAATGCTACTACAGATTATTACAGCCAAACCTCCGATGGGTCTCACACATCATGTCGAGAAGGCTATTGAGAGAGGAAAATTTGAAGAACTGCTGGACCCATCAGTTCCAAATTGGCCTGTTGAACATGCTCTGGCATTTGCCAAAATCTCACTGAAATGCGCAGAACTAAGGAAGAAGGACCGGCCAGATCTTGCTACTGTCATTGTTCCAGAGCTAAACAGGTTAAGAGATTTGGGAACTGCTGATGATGGATTTATGGGCTGCCAAGTTTTTGCTTCAGTTCCTAACGCTCGTAAACCGCCTTCAAACCCAGGGCCTTCAAATCCAAGCCAGGTTTGTGTACCTTAGTAGTTTCCTTCTAGACACATCTATAAGTAATTGTGTATCAAATGTGTTGAAATGATTACACATTCTGCATTTTCAGGAATCCATGACCAATTCTACCGAGGGCGAAGAAAGCTCCTCGACCCAGCCAAGCCAAGAAAATCCTCGACTTGATGCATGTTAAACTCTCAGCGACCAGGAACTGTCTGTATCCAAAGGTAATACATTTAAAGAGTACTCATGGGTACCTACTGAAAATGGTGCTTAGTTACGCGACAGTTTTTTATACACCATGTCAAAGCTCACGTGTACCAAGAAATCATTCCCTGGTTTTCTTCCCTTAAGCTTCAATTAAATGTAAATTTTTGCTGTGTTCTTATCGGTGGATTCCCTTCCAGTTGTTGCTTTGGCATGAATACATGAAACAGTTGTGTAAATATAAATTATACTGCCTGCAAACATGCAAATGATGCCGAACATGGAACTCAAACCTTGTAGCCACATCTTAGATTAACTGATGCCGGAATATGTGATCTAACAGTAGCAGGCATTGTCGAAATTATTATAACGCCTCTGCAGGTAATAGCTGCTAAGATCTGAGAGAAGAACGGAACTTTGCGAGACTTGGAAGCCCATCCACAGGTGCAAGGAATAACAAACCTCTGAAGCAAAGATGGGATTCTCAGTAAGGTATGAAGTATTCATTGAGAAAAAAGAAAGAGAGCTAAAAAGGAAGTCCTACATATTTGTTGCTTGATTCTGTCCTATAACCTCATTGTCATCACCTTAGCTCTACTGCATTTATATCCATGTACAACCTGATTTTTCAATAAAACTGTTAAGAACGATCAAGCTCTAGGAGTATCGGAAATTCGTGGAGATGAAGATGAAGTCTAGACTCATAATGAGTGTCTTTCTAGCCATGTTATCGAGTGAGGTAAGTGGTGGTAGTGAGTATAATGTTGCACCAGGTTCGGGTTATCTTTGCATAAGTGACTGCCCTGATTGTCCTGTCATATGTACGCCTCCACCTCCAAACAAAGCATCCTCGTCCACACCGCCATCTCATCCTCCTACATCATTGCTGTCACCGCCTACAGCACCACGGCTGCCGCCTTTTCCAGTTTCGCCGCTTATCCCACTACCCCCGACAACTCCTTCCACTATGCACTCACCGCCTCCTCCATCTCGATTGCCACCTTTTACAGTGTCACCGCATATCCCACTACCCCCAACAACTCCTTCCACTCTGAACCCAACGCCTCCTCCACCTCGACTGCCACCTTTTCTAGTGTCACCGCTTATCCCAATACCAATACCCCCAACAACTCCTTTCAGTCTTCCACCACCACCTCCGGATAAGTTTCACTATCCACCACCTGTATCAACTCTTCCACCCCCAGTTTACTACTGGCTCGAATCACCTCCACCTCCACCACCACCTCAGAAGCCTCTAGCTCCTCCTCCTCACCGACATAAGTCACCATCATCAACTCCCCAACCCCCTACAATCAACTACTTCTATACATCAAGTGGTCGCCTCTCTACACTTCCAAACACCATTTTTCTTCCAGTAGCACATCTCTTTCTCACATCACTACTGTCTCAGCTCATGGCCTCCTCTGCCTGTCAGTAAACGCTATGAAAACCATCAAAAAATATGGATAAGTAAATTTTCCGACATGCTTAGGTAAATAAAACTATGGGAAACCCTTTACTCTTCCAGTCCTCGTTTAGGCTAATTCTCACAACACGTACCAGATACATTGATTCGTCTTTCTGAGTATATTTTTCGCTGAGATATTAACCACTGCAGATTCCTCAAAAATACCATAATTTCACGCAACCTACAGTAATATATTATTATTCAGATTTCCAGTTGGATGATATGCTAGTTCTTGCCTTCTTGCAGCCATATCCGATGCAGTGCATAAAATATTAAAAATTTAAAACTATTGCAGCAACAGAACTTCCACTGAAAAATAACTTCTGGTTTTACAGGTCTGAACTGATAATGTAGAACCCAGCAACTTCTCAGTGAACTATAATACCATTCATGTAAAAAAAAAAACCAGTCGGAAAATTTTAAAGCTTGTATAAGTACATTTATGAGCAAGGAAGGGACAGGTGACTGATAGAGAGTAAGCACGCATAGCTTCAAGCATAAAATTATACAAGAAAACAACCATGAGTGCTCACTCTCTTCTGTCACCGATCAGATTTACCTTATCTGCAAAACAAGTTTTTCGCCTGCACCGGTAAATTCCATTTGTCTGAAAACAGAGAATTTTACTTTACGAACCAGAGGAGATGCCAGCATGAATTAAAATGAGAAAAGTACTGCAACCTCTTCCCCGTTTTATAGACTCGAAAATAGACATAAAATCATCATCTAAATTATAAAGCGAATAAATGTGGGTTCCCACCTCCTTTATTCCATGTCAGTAGCTCCCTAAAACCTTAACCGGCGTAAAATGTCAGGAATAGTAAACTAGTACAATGTTGTCAAAAACAGTGATATCTACTGTAAACCATATGCTTACAGATAATAAGACACATATAAGACTAGTAATGCTCCAGGGTCCCCCAGCTACGCTTATGATCACTAATCCTCTTAAGGAATCTTAATCATAGAAAAATCAGTCACATATCGACAAATCATCAACTATGCGCGCAAACCTAAATCCTTAAGCCACAATAAAGCAACTTAAAGTGGATTTACTTTACGTACAAATATTTCGGAAAATGTTGCATATATGAAAAATCCTACTGCGACATTTGGAATATAAAAGATTACCTGTAAGTTTACAAGCAATATCAAAGCATTGAACAAAGATAGTTAACACAATCGTGAAGGTAACCGAATTTTTTATACTCTGAGAGTTTTAAGCATCTGATAACTTGAAAGAAACAAAGTATTTCTTGTATGAATGATGACAGACTGCAACTTGTAGTAAGAAAAACCGATACAAACAGTATATACTAATGCCAACAGCATCCGAGCCTCAAAAAAAGATCAAACTGACGTACACTGCAGTGACAGAAAAGGTGCCCTTTAAGGACGGATATATGTTTCTTAACTATTCCAGAACCTTTCCCTTTTCAGAAATGCATCAAATACGACAAGAAACTAACACTTAAGAAATAACTACTTTTAAGAAATAAAAACTAAATAAGGAAAGTAGCAAACCTTGAAACAACTTGAAGTATGTCAGAGTATTGTACAAGTAAAGCAAGTATAAAAATTCTAACCTGCAGCAAGTACATACTCCACTTTAGCAGAAATATTAAAAATTACCCCAGAGAAACTGAATCATTTTAATGTTGCTCGCTCAGACGCACCATGAAGACGTTTCTAGGAGGGGTAAAGGAATTATTCAGGATGACAAGTATCCATCAAGTACTCTTGTAAACCATTTTAATGGTCTTCCTGGTAACTTTCGGCAAAGGTGGGTTATGGGCAAGAAAGCGCAACAGGTGGGAACTTCCTGTGGCACCAAGTGGTTTCCCAGGGAAGAATACGCTTTGGTCCAGCATCTAAGGCTAAGACCATTTAGGTGCTCAAAAGCCACAAAAGTTAAGTACTTTTTATCTTTTGATTTATGTATGTTGGCTAATCGATGCATCCTACAGAAAATTTCTTACATATGCTAAGACTTGTCTATTTCAAGGCCAAACAAGTCTAATTCTTATTATGTGCTTAATTTTGTTACTCGCTTAATGCGATATACAGAATGACTTCGTCCTATTTTCTATTGCTAGGTGTACTTTAGCGCTGTGCCTCGTCAGATTTCAGGAACGTCAAGTGAAGTAAATCTTATGAGTTCTACGAATCCACTCGCATTTCATATACTATTATACTAGGAAATTGCAAGTGAATATAAGCAAGTTGTTCACATGTGAAGCAATGTCTTCAAAAAGTCTAGCAAATGGGATTCCCAAGATTTTGGATAAAAAGAATTTGGCTTCAAAACCTTGAAGAACCGAAACAAGAATAGTTAGTGAAATGCTCTTGAATACATAGCCTAAATGGAAGGCTACCTTAGAACAGAATTTATCCAAGTACTAATTTCGGTTTGAATATCAACATCAAGGGGTCTTGTCAGCAAACTGAGGCTCATTTGATATGTAAAATGCATGATACATGTTGCGGAGTTGATTGAAATGCAATTTAAGGATGTGTAAACAGTACTAGTGTCATGATATCAAATGAAATAGGCTCCATGAACAGCAAAAATCTATTTAGGAGTTTTAAGAATAATGAAGGAAGTAAAATATGATGCATTTTAAATGGAGGATAAGATTCAGTTACATAGTTCAATATGAGGAATCACACTCCAAATAAATAGCATAAGAGACCTGGCAGCAATGACATCACTCTGAATTTTGCGTCTCCGGATAATCACCCAATTTCTTCATCAGTCAGATTTCATGTGGAGCCGCATGGGTATGAGAAGGTGTGTATTGCTGCAGGTCAGCAGAACAATTATATCACCAAATGTAGGAATAGGCTGAAGCTAGAAATGATGGAAGTTACAAGCGGACGTTCCGAATGTTCATCTTTCCAATTTTTAATGTCAAAAGAGGAAGAAAAAAGACATAGGAGTGTTGTCTTTGAAATACCTCCATCTTGTCCAGGAGTTCTTTGGCTGTTGAAGCGGATAAAAGTATATCGTGAGCGCCTGGCTTGATGAAACCTTCCTTGACACCATTGTCAAACAAAGTGAGCAATGAATCATAATATCCATCAACGTTAAGCATGATAACATTGCAACTATCAACCGTCACAAACCATTACACTTCCACCACAAACCATTACACTTACCGCCACATCTCAAACATGAACAGCCACTCTCATCTGTGTATAAAATGCTTGCAGACTACCTTTGTAAAATAATCAATATACAAGATCAATTACCTATCATACTATACATTACATTTATCATGGTATCAAGAACCTAATTTTTTTTCTTTCCGCTTCCGCTTTGGGCGGTGGTGCGTCCTTGAGCGCCACTGCCCCACTCCTTCACTTCAGTTTTCAATATCTATCCTTAATCCCAATTACACCCATGATGGCAACACTTACCGACACTGTTTGCCTCAATTCAGCTCCACTACACCCCATTTCACTTCCGCCTCTTTCACTTCCATTTCATAATTCATCCGATCACCTTCCTCCACTCATCGATTGCCAACTCTAAACTTGGTCAATTTCATCTGCACCAAACCCTACAAATTGGTTAGCACTATCGCCTCATCCCTCAAATCATCATCAACCCATCCACTTCCAACTTCCTCATCTGTCTATTTTCAATCGATCCGTCATATCATCTCTGTCGCCGCTACGGCCAACGCCGCAAACATTTCATTACATTCCCTATTATTCAACATGGTTTAGGGTTTCATTACATCTACCGATCCTACTACTAAGCCTTTCACAAGCAATGTTCCTATTACCTTGAGCCACTTACTACAAAACTTTCCCCGGAAAACTACATCTTCTGGCGTGCTCAACTCAGCTCATTACTCCGTAGTCACCTACTATATGGCTACGTTGATGGATCCTTACCTTGCCTACCAGCTCTATTATCCTCTACTCAAGCTGATGGCACTACTACCGCGGAATCTACTCCCGCTTACACTGCTTTATCCTCTACTCAGGCTGATGGCACTACTACCGCGGAACCTACTCCCGCTTTCACTGCTTGGATCCAGCAGGATCGGGCCATTTTGGCTGCCATTTTGGCTTCCTCAACTGCTGCTGAAGTCTCAGGTATGATTGTCTATGCTGACACCTCCCGTGCTGCTCGGCTTGGTCTATCCTCGACAATAGTTTCTCTTCCATATCATCTGCACGAGTCATGCAATTAAGGAATCAAATAGCCAATATAAAGAAACTAGACTCTACCATTACTCAGTTTTACAACAAGGCAAAATCTGTGGCTGATACCTTAGCTGCAATCGGCGAGCCTCTGTGCCCATCTGAGTTTATCACTCATGTACTCAACGGCCTTGACTCTGAATATGATTCCCTTGTGGAGACGGTTTTGGCCCGTGACACTCCGCTCACCCCACAAGAGTTGTACGGTCGTCTCTTGGCCACTGAACAAAGGATTGAGGCGCGACGTTCAATCGACCTATCTACTGGAACCCTTCAGGCGAATATTATCAAAACTAGCCGCTCTGGTCGTTCTTTCAACCAGCAAGGCAAAACTCAATCTACCCCTGCTGCGGGTTCTACATTTCAACCCCAAGGTACTTCACCTTCGGACCCTGCTGTCCTTCATACCCCTTCTTCACGCCCTCAATGCCAGCTTTGCGATCGCAAGGGTCATCTTGCTTCTCAATGTTTCAAACGCTATGATCCCAATTTCCTTGGAGTTGGAAATGATGGTCGGCATTCTGCTCGGCAACTTGCAGCTTTTCGCCAACCAGCAGCCGCACATAATATCACCAAAGGACACACCACAGTTTACCCCTCTGATCCATCCTGGTTTTTGGACACAGGTGCAACTGACCACCTCACAAATGATGCAACCACTCTTCATCCAGTACAACCCTACCGTGGTTCCGATCGTGTCCACACAGCTGATGGTTCAGGTATGTCTATCTACCACATTGGTAATTCTCATCTCTCCACTTCCTCTTCCAGGCAATTAACATTGCATAACGTACTTCATGTACCTGCTGTCCGCAAAAATTTGTTATCTGTCCATAAGTTCACAACGGACAATAACGTTACAGTTGAATTTCACGCTAATGGTTTTTCTGTCAAGGACCAGCTTACCCACCAAACTCTTCTTAATGGTTGCTGCCGGAATGGGCTTTATGTGCTTAACAAGGATCCACACCCACAAGTCTTCAGCGCTTCACGGACGTCTACGGCAAACTGGCATGCTCGGCTTGGCCACCCAGCACTCCCAGTTACAAAACTGATTCTCCAACAACATAAACTACCATTTGTGTCCCCTGTTGACTATCTGAAATGCGATGCTTGTCAATGTGCCAAAAGCCACCAGCTTCCCTTCCATTTATCCAGCAGTACCACACAATCACCACTAGAGTTGATCTATTCGGATGTTTGGGGACCAACACAACCATCTATGTATGGACACAAATATTATGTTAGTTTCATTGATGCGTATTCTCGCTATACATGGATTTTCTTACTACATCAAAAGAGTGAAGTGTATGATACCTTTATCAAGTTTCAGCAACTTGTTGAGAGACAATTTGACAAGAAAATCCTCCAAGTCCAAACCGATTGGGGTGGCGAATATGTCCGCCTGCACAACTTCTTCATTCGACATGGTATTACACATCGCGTTTCCTGTCCGCACACCCACCAACAGAATGGAACTGCTGAACGCAAGCATCGACATATTGTCGAAACTGGTCTTGCACTACTCAAGCATGCTTCGGCTCCTCTCCGACACTGGGCTGATGCATTTGAAACTGCCTGTTTTCTCATAAACCGGCTGCCCACACCAGTCCTTAACAATCTCAGCCCTTATGAGCGGCTAACCGGTAAACCTCCGGACTATCAGCTCCTTCGTATCTTTGGCTGTGCTTGCTGGCCACACCTAAGGCCATTTAACAGACATAAACTTGAGTATCGATCGACAATGTGTGTCTTCATTGGCTACAGCAACCTCCATCGAGGCTACAAGTGCCTCCACCTTCCGACTCAGCGACTTTATATCAGCCGTGACGTACAATTTGATGAAACAGTCTACCCCTTTACCTCTTCCCAGTCATCTCACTCAACTCCCGCACCACACAATTTACCTGTCAACATTGTCCTGTCCGTGTCAGAACCGCCACCACCAATTCAGCAACTGCATCAAATTTGTTCCACTCCGACACAACCACCGCATCTGATTCTTCCGTCGCCTCCCATTGCATCCTCACCTGCCGCGACACAATCAATCCACTTTCCTCTCTCTCGCGATACCACTCTATCCTCAACCCTACCTCCTGACTCTTCCCCAAGCCCAAACACTTTGGCCCACTCTCCTACCCCAAGCCCAACTCCATCTCCCGAAGTATCAGCCTCGCATAATCAAGTACTAAGTAATACCCCAGCACTACCGTACTCGGAATTGGAATTCAGCAGGCCAACTACGCGCGCGGAACACAAGCTTGGCTATCCACATGTCTGGCTAAAATTTCCGCGGATCCAAACTCTGAACCTCGTAATTACCTCCTGGCACTTCGAATCCCCCATTGGAGGGCTGCAATGGAAGCAGAATTCAATGCTCTTCTTCAGAATGATACTTGGTCCCTTGTTCCGCCGAACCCCGACCTCAACATCATTGATAACAAATGGATCTTCCGTGTTAAACACAACTCAGATGGCTCAATCCAACGCTTCAAAGCATGCCTAGTCGCAAAAGGATTTAAACAGAGGCATGGCTTGGACTATGATGACACGTTCAGCCCCGTCGTGAAACCAACCACCATTTGTGTCCTGCTCTCTCTGGCCGTTCATCATCGGTGGACTCTTCGCCAACTTGACATTCAAAATGCCTTTTTGAATGGCGTCCTCAATGAAGAGGTCTATATTCGTCAACCTCCCGGTTTCGAAGACCCACAACGGCCGAATCATGTCTGCAAACTGATCAAGGCAATCTATGGTTTGAAACAGGGCCCCCGGACGTGGCACCGTCGCCTTTGTGCAGTTTTATCATCCCTCGGCTTCAGATCTTCCAAAGCTGATACATCTCTCTTCATTTTACATCGTCATGATCTAACTATCTATTTACTAGTGTACGTCGATGACATCATCGTCATCAGTTCGTCCGAGGGAGCCATACCACCTCTTATTGCCAAACTCAACAACAGCTTCGCTGTAAAAGATCTTGGATCACTCCATTTCTTTTTGGGAATTGAGGTTACACATCTTATGTCTAGCCTCAGGCTCACCCAATATCAGTATGCCCGTGAACTGTTATCTCGAGCTCAAATGAGTAACTGCAAACCGGCATCTACTCCAATGGCATCCACTGATCAACCCTCACAACTTGATGGAACGTCTCTCTCCGCAGAGGCAGCAACAATGTATCGAAGTATCGTTGGAGGCCTTCAATACTTAACTTTAACTCGACCAGATATCGCATTTGCAGTCAACAAGGTATGTCAATTTCTTCACTCACCAACTACTCACCATTGGGGCTTGGTGAAACGTATCCTACGGTATATTCAGGGAACTATTAATTTTGGAATCAATTTCAAACCGCTTTCATCTACATACATCTCCGCATTTTCGGATTCCGATTGGGCAGGGAATTCAGATGATCGTCGGTCAACCGAAGGCTACGCTATCTTCTATGGACCTAATCTCGTAGCATGGCGCGCCAAGAAGCAACAAACAGTCAGCCGCTCTAGCACGGAGTCAGAATATAAGGCCTTGGCCGATGCCACAGCTGAACTGATTTGGCTAGAAGCCTTATTAGCTGATATACATGCACCAGTTACACAACCGCCGGTCCTATGGTGTGACAACTTGGGCGCCACTTTCCTGTCGAGCAATCCGGTCTTTCATGCTCGAACAAAACATATCGAAATTGATTTCCATTTTGTGCGGGAAAGAGTCACAGACAAACGCCTTCAGATAGGACTCATCTCCTCCAAGAACCAAGTCGCTGACATCTTCACCAAACCACTTCCGCTCACTGCCTTCCATCATTGTCTACGCAATCTTCGCATGTCTACTGCTGCTCAGATTGAGAGGGGCTGATAACATTGCAACTATCAACCGTCACAAACCATTACACTTACCACCACAAACCATTACACTTACCGCCACATCTCAAACATGAACAGCCACTCTCATCTGTGTATAAAATGCTTGGCAGACTACCTTTGTAAAATTATCACATACAAGATCAATTACATTTTATATTACTCCTGTACATCTATCAAGACATACAAAATTTAGTAGTATCACAAGGTTCATGACATGGCTGCATGGCACATTATATTAAGAGTGACGAAAAGATGAAAACCGGAAAATATATGGGTGTCCGAGCAGAAAAAATATACATGTAATTTTGAACAACTAGGGTTTGGATTCCTAAATCCTAATCCTACGACAGACTCAGAGACATCAGATCTGAGGTGCTTGCTCACATGAATGAGATGTCAAAGGATATGTTTACTATTATGCGTTGAACCGAATAATCATTATTCACAAAACACGTTGTTCTATTTCTATATAGACTCCCTGGTGGGAAATGAACTGAGTTTCAGATACATGAAAGTGAGAAGTAAGATTTATACCATTAATACAACATAAGTTTGAAACTAATATTTCAGCTCACGATCAAAAAACAACCTTTATTCAAGCCTGCCCTAGCTACTAAATCCTCTGGCAACTTGAGAATTCTCATCACTATATAGTCATGGTTACGGCGGCGAAGGAACTAGCTAGCTCTGAATTTGCCTGTATCATGTCAATGGTGGCCTAATTTGACCCTTGACAGAAACCAACCCTACAAAACAAGGGGTGATATGTATAAAACTGTAATCCATGATGATGCACATTTTGGTTCATATAAAGTCTCATTGAAATCATGTAGTGACTGTCTGACTGATGATCATATTTTTCTTCTTCTTTTAATTAGGGTTCGGAACAAAGGCTGTAAATCAGTTTTGGAACTTGTTACACTCAAGTGAGAAGGTTAGATAGATAGGGTTTTGTAATTTAGAAAGGTTTGTGATGCAAGCATGAGGTAACCTTCTTTAGGTCCCTCGGCAATAAATAAACTTTCTGTAGAGAAAGGAGAGATATAGGTTAAAATTCAATATACATATGACATATGTGGTCATTTAATTTGGTCACCTACCAAAAGGAGGAAATATTGCCCTATGATTGAATTCAACACCATGTATTTATGATCAGCTAGCTAATCTTTAGTCTCTCTTTCTTTAGCTTCTAGAACTAAAAGCGAGCGTATTCTAGAAAGAGGGAGAAAGAGTTAGAGACCTATGTGCAAGATGTTTACATTATAGGATGCATTTGACTTGTGTTCCCCTATTCCAACAATGATCATTTGGTTTCTTCCATCTCATCTCTTTTGTATTTCACTTCTGAATAAAGACTTGTTTTGAGCATTCTCAAGCCTAATTAATACCCAAATCTAGATACTCAACAATCTTCCATGAAAGTTCCAAAGTGATGCATCTCTTTCGAAATGAGATTGATTAGTTGTAATTGTTTCCCTTTGTGGATTCCAAGTCGGAAATAACCGTACAATCATTTCAGAATTTATAAATGAATGTTACCACCTAATTATTATGATTTCAATTATAATAAGTAAAAATAGTTAGGGTCCGTTCTTTTGAGCTGAACTGAAACTGAACTGAATTGAACAGAAATTTTAAAAATAATTAATAAATTATATTTGCATATTATTTTTAATTTTAAAAAATAGTTTTAACAATATGGATGAGTCTTAAGCTTGCACTCATAGTTTCAAGTCTTATTACATTTTTAAAATAATTTTAAAAATAGTGAATGTTTATCAGTTGACCTGAACTAACTTTAAATTAAAGTTAAAAGAACAGAGCCTTCGTCTCATATTTTTATACTCCCTCCATTCTATAATATAGGTTCACTATTCCTTTTTGAAATATTCGAGAATACATGTCCACTTATTAATTAAGGAAAGATTTTTGAAAAAATTTATCATATTACCCTTAGATTTAATGAATGAAATAAATGCATTTAATGATTGATATTTAAATATAATTATAAGTTGAAGGGTAAAATTATGATTTTCTTAATACATTTAATGATTTCTTAATAAGCGTGAAAAAATAATAATGACTTATAATATGGAACCGAGGGGTACTAATTAGGAAATCGTACAAAATATATACAAAATTAATTATCAAAAATTATTCATAAAATAATAATTTTTAAAAAATCATCCGTAAAATTGATATTACTCACACTCACCATTTTTTTAAACAAAAAGACATCATTTTGCCTATATTTTAATTTTAAGACTCATAAAAATATCAAAAAAACTTTAAAAAATTTAAAACTTTATAAAATAAATATGCAAAAGGAACCCATTTAGTACAATTTAAAAAAAAATTATGTCTGAAGAATATTATTGTATAAAGTGAATTTGATATTTCAAAATTTTAACAAAATTTAGCACAAAGTTCATCAAAAATATAACAAAAATGTTGAATAGTTTGCAATTATTATTTTCAATGTCTCTGAAATTTTAATGTATTTTTTTTAAAAATTATTATTTTTAAATATGCAATTTTAAGTAAAATTTGAAAAAAATTACAAAATTAAAATATTAAATTTTTATATTTCATAAAAATTATATTTAAAATATAACTTAATGGATCAATTTTTTATATTTGTTCTCTGAATATCTTTTGTCATATTTTTTAATAGTTTATCAGATAAATTATTAGCAATAGGTGCCTTTTAGCATACTTTAGTTTTTACTGATTCTTTTTTAAATTCGATATTTAAAGAAGTATTTAAATAAAAAAAATCATATTTATGCTTTTTTTAATTATAATTTTCCAATTTAATGTCCAAGGTGTTGTTGGTAGGGCAGAGGAAGTTTTGGTTCAGTCTACCTTTACGTCCCACGTCGCTCTTTTGCTGCGGGGAGGAGCGCCTCTTAGTTTAGCTCCGTTTCTCATGAGCGCGCCTATTACTCCCATTGCAAAATCCGGAGGGGGGATTAGGCCAGTTGCGGTAGGGGAGGTTTGGCGTCGCCTGACGTCAAAGGTAGCTTTGGGGGCAGTGATCGCTTCGGCGAAGACTTTTTTACTTCCTTATCAGTTGGGTGTAGGGGTTAAAGGTGGAGCAGAAGCCGTTACCCATTCGTTAAACCACTTGGTGGCGAAACACTCTGATGATGAAAATTTTGGGATTTTGAAGGTAGACCTCTCAAATGCCTTTAATCTTGTGAGCAGGACATCATTTTTGGAAGGTGTGCGTCAGCATTTTCCTTCCCTTAGCCCTTGGGTCGAGTATTGCTACGGATGTCACGCGACACTCTTTATTGGAGAGTCGGTTATTCAAAGTTGTTGTGGTGTGCAACAAGGTGACCCTCTGGGGCCTTTGCTTTTCGCCATCGCTTTGCAGCCTTTAGTTCGTCAGATTGCTGAGGTTTGTCCTCGTCTAGTGCTTAATTCTTGGTACCTAGATGACGGCGTGCTGATGGGGCGCCACGAGGATTTGTTGGCATCCTTCGAGATAATTCGAAAGATGGGGCCATCACTTGGGTTAGTTGTGAATCCGAGCAAATCTTTGTGGTGGTGGCCTAGTGGCGGCACTGACCGGCCCATGGGGTTGCCAGACAGTGTTATCGTTTCAGATTCTCCAGCTATATCTGTTTTGGGTAATCCCATCTCGGTTGATGGGAGAGGAGCTGACGAGATAGTGGAGCAGCGTGTCAGAAGTATACGAGACATTCTTGTGGAGTTGTCTAACCTGGACGACCCGCAGCTTGAGTTATTACTTTTGCGGGCTTGTGTTGGCATGCCAAAAATGATGTATAACTTGCGAAGCGCGCCACCTTCCTGGATTGAGGGATCGATTCGATCATTTGACAGTGCAGTACATCAGAGTTTGGTGCATATTTATAATACTGGGTTCACGGTAGAGCAGAGGAGATTGGTGGGGTTGCCCCTCAGGTTTGGTGGGTTAGGCATCCCGATTGGAAGCGAAGTGGCTATCTCGGCAGCATTGGCTTCGTTGGTTCAAGCAGAGAGTTTATGGGAGCTGCTCACGAAAGATTCATTCTTATTGTCGAGATGCGGTGTTTTGCTTGATGAGTGGAACTCGAAGTTTAGTCCTACTTCACCAATTGTATTGGAGGATTTAAGGGCGAAGGCTAAACCACAGCAGTGGCTCTCTGGTTTGGCTTCAGAAGTCATCAGGGATCAGATCAAGAGTCGCGGCGGAGTGCGAGTAAGCACTCTCGTGAATGCGGTTTCTACTCCAGGGAGCGGTATTTGGACCACAGCGATACCAACGCCTTTTACTGGGCTTCACATGAACCCGGCGGCGTATCGTTTGGCTCTGAAATACCGTACCGGGCAGAATGTATTTGCGGTTTCTCGGGCATGTATGGTGTGTAGGGGGGCACAAACTTCGGACGCAGCTGGTGATCATGATTCTCACTGTCCTGGTGGTGGAAGGAGGATTAGGAGGCACAATGCGGTCAGAGATGCTTTATTCACATTTTTTAGGGAAGCTAACATGGGGCCTAGGTTAGAGGTGGCTGGCCTTCTGGTGGGCGGAGAGAAGCCTGCGGACATTTTAGTGCCCGCTTGGGACCACGGAAAGGATCTATGTCTTGATGTGTCCATTGTGTCTCCTTTCGTTGGAGGAGGAGCAGTGTTGAAATCAGGGGAGGCAGCGGCG